>BGPR01004737.1:0-24478 GCA_013235015.1 Araneus ventricosus
TCATTACTTAATTCAGTTACGTATTGCTGTCTATAGCATTTTACAGTTACTTTCATTTTTATTTATTGTATATTTGTTATATATTAATACTCTTAAAATGTTCTTTAAGACTTTTCATAACTGGTAAAATATTTACCAGAAACTCGATGGCGTGCTATTAACCTTCATAATCTAGGGTACGTCAGCATGAACGTTCCAAGTAATATATAGCGATGCTTTGTATATAAATCTTACTCCTGTCTTGTTGGCATCCATTTTATATATTTTTAGGTAAGTATTGACATCTTTTTACTTCTTTTTTTCTTTTATTTTCTTTTATGTTATTGGTTATAAATTTGGTTTCTAGTGTATTTTCTTTATTTTAATAAGACATAGGATTTTTCTTACATTCTAATTTTTTCTTTTTCTAAAATGGTTTTTAATGTTTTCTTTTTGTTAATAGAGTTTAAATTAATAAAATGAATTAAAACTTACGATAACGTTCTTCAGAGGGATAGAAGTTATTGTGAATTGCTTTAATATATAATAATATATAAACCAAAATATAACTTATTATATACACAGACATACAAAAACAAATGTAAAGTATATCAAAGATTATATATATATATATAAAATTTAGAGCGTAAACGAATAGGAGTTATAGTTATAAAAAAGAAAACAGGTAAGGGTAATTTTACAAAAATATCTGTAATAGATTATAAAACAATTAAAAAGTACAAAATAATACGGTTATCATTAATAATAGCTAAGAAATTATAAAACATTTAAAAGAAATATAAATATTTATTCTGTTGCACATACTTTTGATTTTCAAGATTTCTTCAATAATTATAGATATTAAAGATATGATAAAATTTGTTGCAGATTCATGAGAGATTTTAGCATAAATGAAATTATTATTAAAATATACAACATTTATAGAGACATATAAATAAAGAGTTATAAATAAAATAGTTATATAATTAATATAAATATATAATAGAAGTTAAAAGAAAGTATATTAGCTTTCACAATAATTTATACCAACACATTAAAGGACTTCCTAAGATTGGACAAAACACAACAATGCTCTAGCTATTTATATTTACACTATTTTGAAAAAAAGAAAATATTTACAATAATTCTTACATTATGTATAGATATATTGATGATTTATTAATATATTCGACAGTAGAAACTACACACCACAAACTGGCTTTTATCCAGAATATTTGATACTAAAACTAATGAAAGGCTTTCAGCTTCTTGCAAATTTTCTAGATCTTGAAGCCAAAATAGTTGATAATAAATTAAACTTTCTGAAATTGATATTGATCTCTTTATGATAAAAGAAACGCACCAATTCCATATAATGGATTACCTTTTTGGGAATATAGCATTAATTCGTCAAATATATAAAATATCGGCTTAAGTTATATTCATAAATGATATTTAGTCACAGACAGATCAAAACCTTGATCTTATATTGATACATTTCATGAAAATGCTATGAATATGTGTATACTATATAAATTTCATACTATGCCCATGTTAATAAAATATTTGCTACATTAAATGAATAGTCTTCTAGTTATTTTTTGATGTTTTCATATATAATGGAATATATAATATATAACAAAGATTTTAGTAAATCACTTCATAGGCAAAAAACTGGTGCCACTAGATTGTGAAAAAGATTGCATGTATATTCATTTATTTATTTTTATATGCATTTCAAAGAAATATATGTTATTATAATAGTTAGTTAATTTATAGTTCATCATTTTTATGAATTAATGATGATATGATATTAAAAGCTGAATTTAGAAACAATAATTTTCACTTTAAGCGGAACTGTCAGGATGATATAAAATTACTAGCCAATAGTATAACTTCTGAATTGAATGTTATAAGTTATATACTTTCTCGTTACTAATCTTGAAAGATTTTTTGGGATTTATTCGCCTATTTTTCGTTTTTCAACAATTGGCTTTCGCACTTGGAAGGTAGGCGCCACAAAATCAGATTTAATGCGTATATCGGTTTCCCAAAGGCACATTAGCCATTGAAATTCCATTGTTGAATTCCAATTCTAGGTTGTTTTCTTTTTCATAGCAAAATAGTTTTAATCAAACTATCTTTTTTGTTATTTCGTTTATCGTATTGATAAGGTAATTTGAATTTAATTTCTAGATTAATATTTGTATATATTGAAAATATAACACATGTTTTGATACATATATATAAATCAAACAAAGAAGACAAAAGACGAAAATTCGTATATCTGTTAATAAAAAATATTGCTAAAAGCCTTTTTTTTGTTGTTGTAATGTGCTTGTTGACATGTGTGCAGACGATGCTGTATTTTCTTTGGAGATGGGTTTCGGATATCAGATAATCCAGACGTTCTGTAAAACAATGCTTTCATCATATAACACTGGCTATTTCATATATCGAAATTTCTCTTGGATATTAAATATCGAAATTTATAATTCTTAAAAGCTTCTCGAGAAATGGATGGATAACAATGATAATAATATTGAAAATAAAATCTCATAAAAATAATTACATATGAGGTATGAAAGCTTAATATCTGAATGAAACAAGGACACGATTTCAGTACTTTTATGTCTGAAAATGGGAAAATGTATTTTATATAGAACATTTGAAAATATTTTATATACAGAATTATATACAATGATTGTGTGCGTGTGAATGAAATAAACTAAATAGAATAATTCATGCGAGTCCAGGTTAACATCACTGTTCACAATACTACCTACATGTTATAAGCAATTCTGTGACATCAGCTCTTTTACTCTTCAAAACAGGAAAGTGCAATTTAAAATTAACTTGGGCGCATCACTTAAACACGGAGATTAAATTCCAATAGAGAAAGCATAGGGGTTTGCTTGAAAATACCAACTACTACGTAGTTTTGATGAATGTTGCATTTGCCCAAAAACTAATACAAGATGACAGTTCTCCTTGAGGTGTGAAAAATGCTTCTACGATTATGAAAACTCTTATTTCATCTTTGCAGCATGCAATGCTTTATACTATGAACACATAATAATACATACAGACACATATACTATGAACACATAATAACACATACACATGAAATACTTGTCAGTCATTTGAATGCCAACTGAGGGGTCAACTTCGCTTCATTTTGTTTTTGCAAAGAGCTAATCGAGTCAAAAATCGATTGAATTATTGAATATTTTTTTTAAAAAATGATTCTAAAAGTGCGAAAATCTTTAACTTATTTCATTGCGTGAAAAATCTCGATGAAAATTATAATTGTTATTTAGAGATTAGAGTTAATTAATAGAGGCTTTTGTCAAGTCGAAATTACTTTCTTTACAAATTATAACATTCTCCGGAGGGGCACCACGTGCACGTGGATTAGAAGCCGCCAGATAAGTAAGCGGGGACTCTCTTCCCTTGGGGGTACAATAATAGTGTGGGGTTGAGTTACCTCCACTACGATGACATGGCGTACCTCCTTAGGGATGGGCTAGGCCGTGACCAGTGATGATCCGGCCGTAGTTCCCGAATGCTGTTGTAGTGCCGATTATTCAACGACTCCGAATGCCTAGGCAGGATAGGGTTAGCTCATTTGTGATTTACAAATTATGACCTTTGTGTCTTCTTTTAGATTTCTCTCCAAATACGATTCTTAACTAGAACAAAATCAAAAATAAAATTTTTCGTACTATATTGAGCGATTTTAAAATTAATTAATAAATATTTTGCAGTCTGGAATCATGCTTCCACATTTAGTTAAAACAAAGAAATTAAATAAATCGATTGTAAATATGTTATGAAATTTCGTAGTCTTGAAAATATCCTAATCATATGTTCTGTGTCGATAAGCTAATAAAAATAAATGGCTAACAAAAGCATGTTATGTCTTTTAATTGACGACAAATAAAAAATAAATTATTATAAAAGGTGTTAGTTAATTATACATCATAACAAATATTGAATCAAATATGTTGAGTTAATAAGATGGAATAAAATAAATAATACTTAATTCACGGATGTCATCAAATTAAGATGTTACATTTCAGAAACAAACAATGAAATGGATTCAGCTGGTAAAAAATAAGAAATACAAATTAACAAGTAATTTTTTCCTCTTTTCATGGAAATGAATGTTTTGTAAACGAGTGAGAGTTTTATAATAGAACAGCATACGTCAGATAACTTTTGTTTTCACTTTTTTCCTAAGCACAGACAATTTCTCCTTATCGAAAGCTTTTTACTTCGAACAAAATTAGGTTTAAAATTTCTTTAGAATATTTTTTCAGAGTTTGTATGGAGGAAAATGACTGAGTTTCAAAGTTAAATCCGATATTTCTATAAACGAAAGTGCATACGTGTTACAGAAAAAAAATCAACAAAAAGTCGAGAAATCTTAGGTCTCAATTCCCGTTTTGCTTGGGGAAAGTATAGAGAAAACTACTCGTGCTCTAAAACGTGAATCGCTTCATTATCATTTTTGAAACGGAAATGTCTTTCTTTCCTGTGCGTAGAGCAATTTGCTCTCTGGCGCGTGAAAAAGACGGATAGGAATGCTATGGTAGGGAACAAGTTTTTCTTTACCCTCTCATAATGAAATAGCAATATTCTTTCGTTTTTCTCTTGAATAGTATGAGCACCCCTTGCTCCTTTCCTGGGAAAAGGAGCGGCGGCTGGCTGAAAACTTTTGGTGAGAAATGTTGGCCCCATAAATTCATGCTAGAAGTTTCAATTCCTCTTTTTTCTACTGAGAAAAGAGACCGGTGAGGAAACTATTGAATGAAAATCAAATCTAATTCAGTGGCAGGCAGAAAGTTTCTCCTTCCTTTTCCTATACATTTATTTACAGTTTTCATATTTGTATATCGTGCCTTTTAAACTATGCTGACGTAGACTTATGTCTCTCCATACTGGTCTAATGGTGTGTCGAGAAAGGAAAGAATTATGACGCTTTTCGCGTTAAAGTTAAACGCTTATAGCTCCGCAACCAAATAACATAGAGTTGGGTTTAGTTTCATTTAACAGAGAAAGGTGTACATTAAAGATTACAAAAGGAATTTCAGAATTTGGACTTACGGTTTAGTCATAGTCGAGTTGCAAAGTTGGTGAAAATCGCGAAATGTCTTGATATCACAGCGACCGATGCGCGCGCACGCAGACAATGCAATATTTTAATAATTTTAGGCCTTTCAATTATCAATTTAAAAAAAATTCCAAACTTACGCTTTCACTCGGTAGGTTTCCGTGGCGCCATCTATAGTATTTTTGAGAACTAAAAGACCTCAGAGAGTAATTTAAATTTTTCAATAAAAATAAAAATATGTATATCCTATTATAGATCTTTTTAAAGAAATTATTGCTGGAATTAGTTGTAGAAGAATGGATTTAAGTTCGAAATAATTTTTTTGTAAGGTCAGAATTTTATGATCGATTTTTCACTCATTTCTTAATGCTCTAGAGTTCTGAAATTTTGTATATTCATTGGGTCTTGATGACAATGTAATATTTCAGTAATTTTAGAGCTCTTTTTAATAAAATAATTGAAGGAATTAGTTCATAAAAAATTAATTCTAAAATCCAAAAATATTTATAATGCTGAAGTACGACATAAATTAAAGACTAAAAACTAAAAAAAAAATATAAATATAAAAATATTAAAAAAAATCTTTGACCAATGCATGGACAAAGAAAGAAAATAATTTTTCTCAAAATCTGGAGGTCAAAACAAAAATGAGGCCGCGGTGGCCTAGTGGTAAGGTCTCGACCTCGGGACCGGAGGGTCGCAGGTTCGAAACCCGATTCCACTGAAGATCCGCCGTGTATGGGGCCTGTTGCACGCTAAATCATACGTAGTGGCCAAACGTCCTCCCGTTGGTGTGGCGCGGAAGTTTGGAGAGGGGGGTGCCAGCTCAGGTGTCGTCCTCGTCATCTGACCGCGGTTCAAAATTACGAGGTCCGTCCCTAAATAGCCCTCGTGTTGCTTCAAAACGGGACGTTAATATAACCTAACCTAACCTAATCAAAACAAAAATCGTAAAAGCGTGAGGCGTTGAAAACAGTGGAAGAAAGATTTTAAACCAGCTCTTCGCGCTTTTACGATTTTTGTTTTGACCACCAGATTTTTGAGAAAAATTATTATTTTTCTTTTTTAATGCATTGGTTTTTTCTAAAGTATTTTTTATATATTTAATATTATCCATCAGTTATTTATCCGAGATTTGTTTTGGCGAACTGAGTACGCCGCCCGTGCTCTAGCCTCAGAAAGAACCAAATCGTGCCTCCCGATCGCTACCTTTTAGTTTTGCAAGAGCTTTCTGATAAAGAGAAGACCTGTGACTACAGTAAAGCGTCGGATATCATCGGTAAGGAGCATATCGAAGAAAATTATCTATCAAACTCTGAAAAGAGGTCAATGACCTTCAAGACATTGAGGGTTTATCAGATGACGATTCAAATGCTAAAGAATTTGTTTATTTTATGAAAACCAATTTATAAAACGAAGACTGTGATAGGCAAAAAAAGAAAAAAAATCAAGAGAGTTTCGGTGATCCACAAATGAAAGAAAAAAAAATCTCCGATGAAAAGTAAATTTTTGAAAACTCCTTGGAAAAATATTTTTGGAAAGATTTCACCGTCTTTCATAAACTGTTATTACGTATACCATGAATTCTTCTAACAATCAATTATCCAATAGACTTCTTGAAGATTGCCAAAATATAGGTGATTGATTCATTTGTAGTGAACCGTGCTGCACCATTTTATTCTGTAATGCAGATAAGTCAGTATCTACCTCCGGGCAACAGGAATTCCTTTTGTCTAGTGGTTAAGATACACGACTCCGGACTCAAAGGTTTCCGGTTCAAAACTACTGGCCTGCCAAAGTTGTGACAAATGGGCGAAGAACATGCAACAGCTACTTTCAGTCACACTAATAGACGGCAGGACCACAAATCACATCAATTCCATCTTATGCTACATCGGACAGATAGCAGCACTACAATTCCTACATTAAAGCAGCTATCCTATTTCAAAGTCTATAATAGATTTCATAGCAAAAAGTCTATGAAGCATTTCATGGCAGAAAGCCTGCACGTGCCTAGGCACAAACAATGAGGACAGCAATCTGCGCATATGTACGCAGCACGCAGTAGCGCTTCCTTGCTATTCAAATAATATCAAGCATGCTGGTGGTTGTTCCTGTAGTGCACGGTGCTGCGCCATCTTATTCTGTAATGCAGGTAAGTCAGTATCTACCTTTAGACAAAGGGGATTCCTCTTGTCTAGTGGTTAAGATACACGACTCCGGACACAAAGGTCTTAGGTTCAATAGCACGTGCCTGTCAAACGCTCGTGAAGTATGCAAATTTACACGTGGGTAGAAATAAACCGGCAATAAGCAAAACGAGTGAAAAGGCTTATAATGATGCCATTCTTTATCTCTTAAGGAGCAAATGGATGTCAAAATTGAACCTTTGGGAACCTACGTTATAGTATTTATTGTGGAAAACTAAGGTACTTGGGCTGTTTCCCCTCCCCCCGCGTGGATAAAAAAATTCGTACCTACTGAAACCCAGAATCCAATGACTGTCAGAAGGTTTTCCATCGTAGATTATAGTGATAGTAAAATATTTAGGTAAAGAATCAAATTCAAAGAGATGCGTGCAGATTAAAACGAATATATCACACACTGCTGGGTTCCACTTTTGTCGGCTCAAGGACAGAGTGACGTAATTCACTCAATAGCTTCCGAGTGCACAGAGATTACTACCAGTAAGCATGCGCATGGAGAATCGGATTAAAAAAATAATTATGTAATTTGAACGCCTTCTTTTTGACTGATTGACACACACATTGGATACAAATCTACAATTGAAGTAAGAAGGCAACATACCAAATTTCATTTATCTAAGTAATTTTGTAAAGGAGTTATTGCGATTAAAAATATGCGATTATACAGACCGATGGACAATCAACCCTTCGACGAATTTCGTTCACACTTCGATACGCACTTACATTCATGATGATAAAACTGTGTACCAAATTTTACCCATCTTTCTATTCAAGTTTTTGAGTTATTGTATTCATGTGAACGCGGAGAGACAGACTTCCCGTAGACGGATTTTGTCCAGAAGTTGATAGAAACCTACAAATTATATGTAAAGATTACATACCAAATTTCATCCCTGCATCTCTAATAATTTTCGAGTTACCGTGTTCACAGACACACAGACAGACATAATTCCAAAATTGTGGTTTTCGAACTCAGGGAGGTCTAAAACGTTTAGATTCGTCAAAATCTCGAGTTCGAATTTTTTGACGATTACAATACTTTCTCTTTGTATACTTCGTATACGAGAAAGTAAAAACTAAAGCATCACAGGCAACAAAACTATTCAGCATTTTTATCAATTAATAACAGAAATAGACAGAAAATCGCTGTTAAATATCAGTAACAGTACTTTTCATATCTCTCTATGTCTATTAATTCACCAGCTTGCTTTGCGGTCAAAGCCTCAAAGACGACTGACTCTTGCTTTGAGAAGCTTGCTTTTCTCTATCTTTTCCAACAGGATGTGGCGTTACATAGACTTCTCTCGAAAGTGCGTGATATTTCCGTTCCTAGTAGAGATAGGGCCACTTTTCTTGTATTTTTTTAAAAGCTTCGTTTTGTCGCCAAATTTATCGCAGAGTGGCAAAAATAGTCACCACATTTGTCTCAAAGGTCGGGGTTCATTGGCTTGATTTCCAGTAAAACCTTTGTAAAAATATCTTTCCTGCCATACGATAAGCATGCTAGTCAAACAACTTTACATCTTCGTACCAATAGGATATTTGTTCCATGACGATAAATATTCTATGCACAAAGTACAACGCATGATTAAAATTTATGGTAGAATAGGATCTGCAGTCAGGTATCCTCTAAACTCATAGACACAGAATTGCTAATTAAAACATATTTATTAAAATAGGTTTTCATTTATATTAAAAAATGTTTTTATGTACAAACAATAGTAGTACTTAAAAAAAAAATGCCCTTATTTTTTAAAGAAATCTATTGTCATTGACTGCATAAGATATAGGTAGAGGAAAATGAATTTTATTCCAGGATAAATTTTGTAAAGTAATTAATATCCACATCGCTTGCCAATTTGATGTTTTCAAAATAATCTTTTTTATTTCTAAAAATCTCCAAATGGATATTTCTAAGAAGTCACGTGAAAAGCAATCTCTTTCTCTTCATAAGATTGATGTCGGAACGAATTCCGTTTATACAATTAAAACCATAATTTTGAATATTAAAATTCATCAAAATATTGTAATTAATATTCTTGACTTAGTTTAACTGAATTTACGGTATGTACCATACTTGCAAATATGATCTGGATAAAAACATACATTTGGTAATTCAATAGTTACAGAAAATTAAGTTGTATATTAACTGAGGTTAACTCTTTATATTTATGAGACCACCACTGCTAAATTTAATGGGAGAGAATTATTAAAGTATTATTTCATAATTTTCAGTTCTGCTGGTCTAGCAAAGTTATGTTTCGTCCTTATTATCTAAACATTGCATGAATAAAGAAGCCTTTTATAATTTAATCTCGCACTAATGAAATTAGCCAAAAATCTTAAATCAATAAAAATTCAGGAAAAATAGTCACTTATGAAGTAAGTTGCTTTACTTTTATCTATCGCTGAATAAATATTTCGCACAATATATTGTATTTTACAATATCTGAAAATATTGAAAGCTTTTATTAGAAAAATAAATGATTGATATCTTTTCTGGTTAAAGTAACAAAAGAAGTCCAGATCCGAAGAATTTGAATAAAATATTATTCTTTAACTTGCTTATAACTAAATGTGCATATCATTTTCAAGTAAGATACATATTTTGCTATTTTACATCGAAAAAGAGACAATTGCTTATGACTTTATATACCTCTGATCTAAATATTTGTTCGCAGCTTTCCTGTTTTTGTTTATAAAACCATACATCAGAAATGTGAAATCTAAATGTTTACGACCATAAGTCGGAAGGTAAGTCTAAATCCTACTTGCGATGGATCAAGTAAAAATGCGGAGTCGATTTGCCCGTATTTTATATCACGGGAAGGCCATTTTTGGACGCTTCAAATCTGAGCCTTATTTGAAGGTACTGAACGCATATATGATGCATGAATAGAAGCAGTTACACCGATGTCAATTTGAGACAAAATATTTAGTACCAAACCGATTTAAAAAATAGGCCATAAAGGAAAACTGCAGGCAGATTCTGCCGTGAATAAGATTGTATTTAAATTTATGAAGGGGTGATATATAACTTGGTGGGAACATCTTGTATTACCTCATCTGATAATATGCGCGTGGTGAGTGAATTCTTCATTGTTTGCAATAAATAAGAGAACATGAGCGTTTTTCTTTTCACACCAACCGAAGTTCATAATTTAATGGGATTTCAAGTTGAGTGTAAAGTAACCAGTTTCGAACGCCTCAAAAATCTCATTTCTATAATGTTCATGATGTCATTCTTAAAAATGCGAAAATTGCGATATTCTTGGAGAAAAGATTCAAGCAAGTCGTTTGTTAGATGCTGCAAGTAAATCGGTATCATGTTTATAATTCATTCTCTTTTTTATGAATGCTGTAAGCATCAAATTTCATTACGGTGCTTCCAGCATATAAAGGGTATTTTTTTGTATAACTGGTAGTTGACTGTTTTGACGTAGACTTGCGTCTCTTCATAGTGGTCTAATGGTGTGTCGGGAAAAGAAAAAATTATGACGTTTCTCGAGCTCAAGTTAAACGCTTATAGCTCCGCAACAAAATAACGTAGAGAGTTGGGTTTAGTTTCATTTAACAGAGAAAGGTTGATAGTCTACGCTACTTATTTTTAGGTTGAGATGAAGATATGACTCCTTTACTTATTATAATATCTAGTTCTTCCTTTACTTATTTAATCTCCGTCATTGAAGATTGCAAAAATAATTTTAGAATTTTGAATTACGGTTTAGTCACAGTCGAGCTGTAAAGTTGGTGAAAATCATGAACAATTTTTATGACGTCACAGCGACCGATGCGCGCGCACGCAGACTAAGGCATTCATCGATCGCACCAAATATTATTCAAGAATTGTTGAAATACGACGAATTTCGTGCTAACGTTAACGGTTATAGCTCCGCAACCAAATAACATAGAGAGTTGGTTTTAGTTTCATTTAACAGAAAGCGGTGTACATTGAAGGTTGCAAGAAGAATTTTAAAATTTGGGACTACGGTTTAGTCACCGTTGAGTTGCAAAATTGGTGAAAATCATGAAGAATTTTACATATTTAGAGTCACATTAGACTTATAGTCACTATAGGTTATAGAGTTAATAGTGACATACAGGTACTTTAGTCACATAACGTCACAGTTGAGTAAAGTAAGTAAGTCTACGCCCCTCAATCCTAGCGATCGTTTCGCAGAGACAGGATCCCGTCAATTTTTTTCTTATTAGTTTCTGAACATAACCCGTTCTTTGTTTTTGAATTGCTCATATCGTGAAATGCCCAAAAGGATGTTTTTTCGCATTAAATTAATATTTGGTAAAGATAATGTTACACAAACTCAACCGTTTTTGCATTCATTCTTATCACATTGTGCATTACACCCTATTGACTGAATAATGATCCAGCCATATCAGGTAAAACACGCGCGCATCATGTTCACTTGAAGTTGTTTTCTTCGAAGTCAATTCAAGTAGGGAAAAAATGGAATGAAAGTGAAGTATTTTCAAAAAATATTTTGTGGGAAGTTTATTGAAATTTAATATCCTTTAATGCAGCTATTAGGTTTTCGTAATACATATGTTTGAGATATTTTATGAGAAAGAAAATATGTTTTGAAAGCGTCTTCTTGCTCTTATTTTTCTACTAGGATATTTAGGGTCTTATAATGTTTATAGTTTTATGAAATTGTTTCAGTTTTGTTGGATAAATATTGAAAAGTGAACCCAAGCGTTTTATATAATAAAATGCATGCAAGTTAGATTCCTCACTTAATGGGGAATTGTAGACACGTAATTTTGAAATTTTAATTTCACCATTAATTGTTGGGTGGATGAAATTTTGAATATCTTTTCAGAAACATCTTAATTTATCGTTTTTAAACAAGGATTTTAAGTAATGTGATGGTTTATCCACCATTATCAAGTCTTATGAAATTTGTGATAATTTCAGGACCTCCTAAATAATTACATATTCTTATTTCCTTTGATAAGCAATAAATGTTATCATCATGATAAAAAAAGAAATTGCCACAAAACCATTTACAGAATGATTAGAGGGAGGACATATAAACCCTGTAGGGTGTAGGGTTAAATTTTGATACTTTAGTGGCACAGATTTTGTACCATCCTGTATATATAGAAAATAATTTTATTGATATAGTATTGTCATACTATCTCTCACAAAAAAGTTACAATTTTGAGAAGCGTAACGTTAGAATTTTGAAAAGAGAAGAGGACTCTCTAAAGGGTTTAGAAATCTGATTTAAAGGCTTCTAGTGGAATTGTTTATTAAAATAATCTTATTCTGAATTTGATATGAAAGTTTTCATGATTTCTTGATGATATAAGTGCTCGAAGCAGATTTTTTAAAAAAAAACTTGATGTATTTATTTTTATATGTATTTTCCGGTAACTTTTTCAACTAGCTTGAAGAAAAATGGTAAATACTTTAGGAATAAATTTAATACCTACATTAATCTGGATTTTTTATGTCCGATGCCAAGTCGAGCACGAGTATTGGAAATTTAGATCATGATCTTCAGTTTCAGGATGCCATACTCAGAGAGAGTATTAATGAACAGTCTAATTTACAGATAACCAGCTACACTTTTAACTTTACACCCTAACTGCTTAGATTGAGACGTAAGAGTCCAATTTTTAGTAAACAAATTAAAAATTACAGATTGATAAATGATAACATGTGGGGAATTTTACTCTTAATATATTCACTGTTAGATCCAAATTGTTTACAGAAAAGAAAGCTGCCCCAGTTTCTAACCTTCACATTAGTGTGAGTAGTTTTATTATAAATATTATACATTCATTTCCTATTGTGTTAAAATGAAGTATTTCCAATTCTACTAAGCAAGGTTTTGTTACAAAAGAAGTGTTTACTTATTTATTTTAATTGTTAAATACCTATGCCTAACATCATTTAGAAGAATAAAGTACATATTATTATTAAGTGATCACCACGAAAAATAAGGTTTTAAAATATTAACAAGACTTGTTATTTAACTTGTTACAAATTAATATAGCTTATTCGTTTGTTCCACTGTGAATAATTTAATTTCAATAGTTGAATCTGAAATTATTTGGTGTATTTTTTAAAATTTCAATTGAATCTTTCAGTTATAATCATTTATAAAATCATTGAACCTGATTTTCGGTATCTTTCTAAAAATTTATGAATCAGTTTCTCAATCCGGAAATAAATGAATTAACAGTATTTGCTAGCTTGACTTCAAAACGATGGAATTTTTACATCTCAAGTCTAAAATAGTTTCTATCAACGCCTACAAATTCCTGAGACATTACCTTTCTCAGAACCGAATTCTCACAACGCCTTTTATTAATTTAACGAAAAGTAAACATATAATAGATTAGGCTCAGTGTTTCAGACAGCTTATTTGTTGTACGTTCACTTTTCCTTTTTTGGCTAAAAATAGATTTCCGAAGATTAATTGCGTCTCCTGTATTGCATTCTCCTATCTCACTAAGACGATCATTTTCGGAAAGTTGGACGAGAATGAAGTAAAATAAATAAATAACTAAAAATCCAGAGATTTTCGAGAAAGTCCGCGGCTTAAGTTGGTGACTCCATAGCCTGAAGGGGAAAAATCCGGCAATTTATTTACAGTTAGATTATCCCGAAAATATCGAAGTTTAATCAATAGCTGCTACGCTTTGCTCTGAAGGTCTTTTCATCATCTGTATCTCCAAGTTCCAGATAGATAACATCAAAGATTTTCTCCTTCAGTCCAGAATGAAATTTCAATCTATATTTTATTACTACTATAATTTTTGAAGTAGAATATCAAGAAAATGAAATAGTATTATTAAAATTCAGTAGACTCCGCTGAATGTGATCACGGTTAATGTTATCATTCACTTCATATTATCAAAAACCTCTGGTCTCGAATCAACTTATTCAAATGCACACAAAATTATTCGTTTAGGGTGATCACTACATCGTGTAATGTTATCAGTTTTGAAGCATAGAAATGACCAATCCCTCATTTTCTTCCTGCGTTAACGATTGGCGTTCTTAGAATTTCTCGCTCCACTAGTAAGTAAACATCTTAGGGCCACTTTCCCCAACACATTCCCAGAATTTCGGGTTTATTTTTCATGACCTCTCTTTGAAAGTCGTCCATTTAGCAGGCAAGGACGTGACCGTCGGTAATTTTCATTGAATCTCCTGAAGGTATGCAAAAGGAATAGTATGAAGAGTGGATGTCCAATAATTAGGACATTCCAATAGCTGCCACGCTAACAGACTTGGAAATTTGCCAAGCTGTTTGTGAGCAAGACTAAGCAATAAAAGTTGATGATTCCGACGGGGACCAATGTGTTGAAGAAAACCCTCGAACGAACGCCGAACTGAAGCTAGCACTTGATATTTTGAAACGCGGCGTGCAGCGTAGTTCAACAAATTTAGAAAAACAATACGAGTACGAACAATATATAAATGAACT
The DNA here is from genome assembly GCA_013235015.1 of Araneus ventricosus. NCBI lineage: Eukaryota > Metazoa > Arthropoda > Arachnida > Araneae > Araneidae > Araneus > Araneus ventricosus. Next base: position 14,763 of record BGPR01004737.1, read on the forward strand.
GTTACTGACTTATTATTGTCAAGGAACAATTGGTGGATTTTTTAATTGTTATTTTTGAACATAACAGTTAAAAATAGTCCTTAGGTAAGTGTTTTATTTTCCGTTTTGTTTCTTTTCCTTTAACGCGATAAAAATGTAGTTGATTTTACCTTATTCGGTTATTGTTATCAATCGGTTAATGTTATTAAAATTCTTAAGGTATGTGACTACCCTAAATTCCTCGTTTTACAGAAAATTTTCGAAATTTGTTTTATTTGTTTATTTTGTAGTCCATACATTTAGGTAACTAAAAATGCTTTATTTTTGTTTCTGCTATAATTACAAATAAAGTTATAGCATAAATAATAACCGGAAGTGACAATTCTGATACCGGAAGTGGCAATTAAAAGAGCCTTAAAAATACAAACAATTAGTTTGAACAACTATATTTAAATTCTAACTAACTATCTACTATACAAAATTATTCAGAAAAAATCTGAAAAGCTGAAAGAACACAAAAGTCGTATAAAATCAAGTAAAAGAGGGTTTGACTTGTAAATATGGCGAGTTTTAAGATTCTAAGATGTGTACAAAATTTTTTGTACTCTATGAAAATCTTTAAAAGCGTTTTCTGAGAAATTGGAATTTTCGATATTTTTCTACGCGGCAAACATAATTTTGGAAAATGTTTTTAAGATATTAAAATGAAATTTGGCCAAAATGTTTTATTTGTTTCTAGCTATGTTATGAACTAGAATCTAAGCTCTCTGCCTATATTTATTTATTTTATAGACTTTTTAGTGAGAAAAATCGATGATTTTTTTAAAAAAATTCGAGTTTGTTCGCAAAGTTTGGAATATCTCCAACACCTTTCGAGGTATTAAAAATATCCTAGTTCATAACACAGATAAGCATGTTAGCTATATACTGTGCAAATATTGATGAAATATATTCAATACAACTTCTTATAGGAGGTTTGGCGTAAGTGCAAATTTTCACTAAAATTTTGCTAAAAATTGCCTATAATTTGAAAGTGAATGAAATTTCCAATGAAATTGCATTGGAATTCTCAGTTTTATAACTCATTTTAATTAAAAACATGAAAGTTTCATTAAAAATTTAAAAATTTGAAAAAAAGTGCTCCGAAGGTAGTCACATACCTTAAGTCCTTCGAGTGATCACAATAAGCGGTGTCTACTGTTTATAAGCAAAATATTGAAAAATGTTTCAAGCAAATGCCGTTACAAAATGAAAATGCATTTATATTTAAAAATTGGAGTAGGCTGTGTTCTCGATGTGTTCCCATATTTGGTCTCCAGGATGCTCGACAATTTTAGGTGCCTTGCTCCTAACTATATTAACTAATACATATCTTCAATGATGCTTTTAATTTTGTTACTTTATACTTCCCATTAGATGTGTCTGTTTTCCCATATCCTATTGTTTCTAGTACACCACATACAGAATGACCTTAATAGGCAGTTTATTTTTCTATCCAAACTTTGGCTTCTTTTGCTTTAAAACGCGTTCTCTGATAGTAACATTCCTAATACAAATGGATGACTGTCAGATTAAAAAATCGATAGTAGGACATACCAAGCATACCCATACATCTAATGGGCGCTTTTTTATGCTCCAGAATAGATATTCCCTTGATTTAAGATAGTGAGCTCATGCGGAATTTATTTAAATGTAGCTATTTTTTATACAGAGTCTTTGTTACATGCAAAAAATTACGTATTATAAGTATACAATTGACGTTATTCCATGAAACTAAAAGTACTAAAAATATTTTTAGAATCTTTATACATAAAAGGCAATATTCGCATGTACCGGGCGTCCCAAAAATGACTGATGGATTTTGAAAATCAATAAAAGAAAAACGAAACGAGATAGAAATGTATCGTTTGCGGCCTTACGCTTGGGAAACCAGGGAATTTTATCCAACCAATTTACATATTTAGTTACCATTTCCGGCAACAGGTGGCGCTGCATAATAGCTAAAATAAAAGCCGATATGAAAATGTTGCAAGACTGTTGTAAAAATTTAAATAACGATATTTTCAAAATAACCACCATTTGCAGCAACAACGTGGCGCACTCTGAGACAAAACTGCATAGGCACCCGTTCAAACATGTCACTTGGAATTGTCTCACATGCTGTACTGATGTGTTGTTTGAGTTCCGCAATTGTTTGTGGAGTTTGGCGGTAAACCAGGTTTTTCAGGCACCCCCAAAGAAAAAAGTCACATGGCGTCAAGTCTGGCGAATAAGGAGGCCATGCCACTTCCTGTAAGCTTCTCGTAATCCAAGGTAATATCATGATCATTGAACTGTTCGCTCAGAAAATCAAATACTGCACGCGTTCGATGTATACGAGAGCCATCTTGCCTGAACCAGGAGGCTTTCCAATGGTCGTCCAAAGCATAGTGAATCGACACAAATTCATCAGAATCCCAAGATATTTTGCAGCATTTATTGTTTGCTCTCGAAAAAATGGGCCAATTATTCCTTTGGAGGAAATCGCGGCGCAGACCATTACTTTTAGGGAATACAGAGCTGAAGGAACAGTAACATGTGCGTTTTCGGTTCCCCAAATGCGCCGGTTCTGCTTGTTGACAAAGCCATAGAAGTTAAAATATGCCTCGTCCGAGAACCATATGTTTCTAACATCGATATCATCCTAAACCACACGCTGCAGCATAAAGTTCGCGAAATCATAGCGTGCATCAATGGCATTCACACTCAGGGGTTGGCGCGTCTAGATCTTGTAGGGGAACATGTGAAGGTTGTGGCGCATGATATGGTGCGTGGTCATTTTTCGGAGTCCACGAGATGCAACACGGCGAACGGATGTTCGGGCCTGCTGTAGATGATCTGCTGTACGGCATCAGCATTCCACTCTGTAGCGGCACTGCGTGGCGGCTGACATTTCCATTGCGGTCATCATTGACTTTCCCCGTTCGTTTGAATTTTTCGAATAGACTTTATCGCATTGTTTGACGGACCTTTTCTCATTTCAAATTGCTCCTCGTTTGAACACACCTGTGTTTCAGGCGGCTCCAGAACAAGAAATATTCGCTGTTCGAAGGATAAAAGCATTTTCAATAGTTATACTCTTTCACAAGCACTCACAAACAGATTGCGCGGCAAAATACCGATTGAGGATGTCACGGATTCAATTTCTCTGCAGTTCTCGAATACTTGCAGCGCCACCTGTTGCCGGAAATGGTAACTAAATATGAAAATTGGTGAGATAAAATTCCCCGGTTTCTCAAGCGTAAGGCCGCAAACGATACCTTTCAATCGCGTTTCGTTTTTCTTTTATTGATTTTCAAAATCCATCAGTCATTTTTGGGACACCCGATATGTTCTTATAGTTTAAAAATCTACTTGACCGATCTGCGCGCGGTTTTATTCAAAATAATCCGCGTTTCCCGGGGAAGGTTTAAAGCTATTCAAATTGCCGATCTGACCATTAGAAAGAAAGTTACGGGCCTAATAATATATTAATATTTGGCTACCATTGGTGATAGTTTGGAAAACGAATAGCCCAACTTCTTCCTAACGCGGGAGTAGGTTTTTTTTTGGAAAACAGGGTTGTTTTTCGGCGTCGCGTCGACCTCGGGACCAGAGGCAGGATTGCCATATTAGTCTTTTTTCACTTTATTCTTACTTATGACTTTTAGAATAATTTTACATTTTTTTTAAGAAACTATTGCTATGACACTCTTCAAATTGCTCACAATGAGCTGTCAAACGAAGTATTTTCAGAAGTTAAATTGTCATCATTGAAGGCATCACTTGAGCCATTGTTCTCACTGGTCGCTGGTACTACAACACAATCGAAGTATTCTTTTGCATAACATACTAAATTATAACATATGCTTTCAAATGACTTCGTTTGGTGCAACGAATATAATAACTGAGAATTATATGCCAACAATCAAGATTCAAGGATAAATATACACTCATGTCCATAAATTAAGGATAATGAAGTTTAGGCAAAGAAAGAGACAGAAGCAAAACAAATTTGACTTATTTGTAAAGTCTATTTATTAAACAAAAGGTAAAGAGCAAAACAGATGCTATATGTTTGACATAATTAATAAAAATTGCGATTTTTACTCCCTAGAGCAAATTTCAAAAAAGAACCTAAATACAAAAAACAGTATAACATGGTTAGTATGATGGTTAATACGGAGTATGTCTCTCGGACGATGCAATACAGGCCTTACAACACCTAGGCATGCTGAGTATCAAATTATCAATCTGATCTTGGGGAATATTACACCACTCATCAAGCAAAGCCCTCCGAAGTTCCGGTAGACAGGTGGGAGGGGGTTGACGGGCTGCAATTCGTCGGCCAAGCATATCCCACACATGCTCTATTGGATTCAAGTCCGGTGAGTATGCTGGCCAATCCATACGGGTGATATCCTCCGATTGAAGGCATTCGTCTACAATGTTTGCACGGTGAGGACGGGCGTTGTCATCCATAAACAGAAATTCAGCACCCATGGCGCCCCGAAACAAACGTACATGTTGTTCCAGAATGACATCCCGATAGATGTGGCCTGTCATCGTTACACTCTGAACATGCAGGTCAGTTCTGGAACCAAGAATAATTCCTCCCCAAACGAGCCATCCTGCACCACCGTAACGGTGTTGTTCAATGGTGTTCTCTTGGTGGTAACGGGTACCTGGCGCTCTGCATATGAAAGTCCGGCGAGAATCAGACTGCAAACTAAACCTGGACTCGTCGGAAAACATCACACAAGACCACTGTTGCGGTGTCCACAATGCATGTTCTCTACTCCAGGCTAATCGCAGGCGACAGTGAATTGCGGTAAGTGGAACACATCTGACAGGCCTACGAGCATATAGACCAATGTGCCCTAAGCGTCTGTACACGGTCTGCCTCGAAACTGTCGTACCGGTAGCTGAAGAGAGCTGACGAGACAGGTTTGATGCTGTGCTCCGTCTGTTTCTTTTGGCAGTAACTGCTAATAACCGGTCCTCATTCGGCGTTGTAACTCGGGGGCGACATGTGCTGTAACATCTACTCACATTACCATCATCTTGGAATCGTTGCCAAAGCCTGGAGATGACACTCTGGGCGATTCCAAGTTCCTCGGATACTTCCAGCTGGGTATGTCCACATTCCAGTCGTCCGATAATTCTACCACGTAAAAAATCATCCAAATGCTTCCTTTGTGCCATAACTATGCGGTTATTGCACTGAAAGGCTTTTAAAGCGCTTGTGAACAATTTTACTTCTTTGCCACCATTCCTTATATACCCCTCTCTTACACTCTCGTCATTGTGACGTACTATCCGCGCCATCTGGTGATTTCCTGTAATTTGCATATTCTTCTTCAAGATGTGTGTGATAATTCTACAGGTGAAATTTTTATTTTAGAGTTCAATTTCTGTGTGATTCTGAATTATTCTTAATTTATGGACATGAGTGTATAATACAGCAAGCTCTTTGTTACCATTTACGGATGCTGACCGGAAATTTTTGCAAGTATGTTTTATTAGAAATTCAAGTGATCATGTAAATCGATACACACGCAACAAAATTCATTTAATTTCTATATATATTCTCAAATATAGCAATAGCAAAGCATTGCCGGGGGTTCAGCTAGTATTCATATAAATTGAAGATAATAACACGTTGATGACAAACAACGTAGTAAGAAATAACTAACTTCCTCATCTGTTTTTGCTTTCTTTTTATAAACAAGATGGAGGATAGGTGATATTTAGTAATTTGAAATAATTTTAACTAGCCTTATGTTATCAGCTGTCCTGAAGGCGACGCATTTTGACACTTTTAACTGGAATGAAATCTGTTTTGAATTTATACATTGTATTTAATTTACGCATCCGAGATTTTGACATATAACTGAATAGTTCTTATGAAGAAAGATTAAATAGATTTCATCTTTAAAATTAGCTAAATTAATTAGCTTTTAAAGAGTTCTTCTTTTAATTTTTTACTATACATCAAAATGATCACCCTAAAATGACTGGAGGGAATGCTTCCCGGTTCCTAATCCTCAGTTGTTGCAAAAAATATTTTCACTTTAAATAAATAGTCAAATGCATGACCATGCTATTACTACAAAAAGTGTATATTTGCTGTCTTATCCTAGATTTCAAATTTAAAAATAGCGTGTTTTATGATATGAATTCCTATTTGCTTGTAAATTTATCGACAAATATTTTCTAATTCAAATTTGTTTGATTTATAGCATAATGACACTTGCATGGAATTGAAGTGTCACGAACTTTTAAAGTATCACCAATACAGTTTATTTGCAACTGTTATCAGTTCTTAGAATAGTTTTTTTGTGTGGAATTGTCTTCCATTTTGAATACTTTCTATAATCATAAATGCTTCTATCTTTTTATCCATTAAATTCCTGCATTAAAAATATACTTTTGTAAATTATTGTTTTTAATAGTATTTTCTAAGAATGATTTTATATTTTAAGCTTTCATTACTTAAGAACACTTAAGACAGCGCAATCAAGTATCAATATTAAATATAAAGTTGCAAATTGTTCTTAGTTCACTTCATTCTTTTATTTTTAATTATTATTTTCATAAATAATTAACAGAGATGTTTTTTCTGAATATGTATATTTAATTTTCTTTATTCACCTTGCCGGAATAATTTAAAAGGTTTCTTTAAAGTAGCCGGAAAATAATAGGGCTTTCGATCTTGGGTCTCCTTTGATATGAAGTCACAGGTAATAATTTCTTTTTAATTACAGCTTATGAGAACTTTTTGCTACCATGTCATTAAACGAAGCTTAAAAAGTCAGATGACCGTTCTTATGGTTAATTAAGTTGATCATTATCACGTAAGCAAAATTTTGCTTCACTAATAGCATAATTTCAAAATCTCCCATTTTGCCTTGAAGTCGTAAAGGAGGTACGTAATAAAAAAAAACAATTGATGAGACTTCTCTGAATTTTACCTTATGATGAGCTTCAACATCATTAGCATTTTAATTGCAGCTGAGTTTGGTTGTATTTGAATACAATACCAAAATTAATGATACATTTTTGTAACTTTAATTTCTCTTAAAATGGTCCATAAATAATATTAATGGCCTTCAACTTTAGATGTGGTTTGTGATTTAGTTCATTATCTATTTATTAATTTTTCTTTTGGGAAGGACTATCATCAAATAAACCGAATCTGTTACCGAAATGTTTTGCGAGAAAGGACTTTTTCGCTTTTGATTCTAAGAAATGCTTGAATTTGATTACTATACCGCACTAATTGGAATAATAAATGAAGAAAGTAAAGTTTTGAAAACACATTAAAAATGTTTGTAATATCATTTATAATGTTCTTCAAAATAAGTGATTTCATTGATTGATACAACAGAATTTGGATGTTTTTTTCCTATCCTTTGATTTTTTTTTCAAAGAATAGAATTGCGAAATTCATTTTGGCACATCTTTTCGACCTGCGAAAATAGGAATTTAATATAGTTTTTTAAGAGAAATAGTCTATATATTAAATATAATATTTTAATATATACGCTCTTTCTTCTTCTCAAATGGGTCATTTTTTCAAATCAAGTGAGTCGCTTGAAAAGCAGTGATATTTTAAAAGTAATAACAAATATCTTTTGAGTTTTACAATATTTGAATGAATTTTATTCGATTCTTGTCGTTATATCAAATTATTGCAGTGGATCTGAAATAATCTTATTTCATTTTAAGAATGATAAAATAAAATTATATAATTATAGTTTCAGTAGTGCATTTGAAATTTCAAAAAAATTGAGATAGGTGGTTGCTTTAGTTAAGCGTATGATTTTGTGCATTTTGCAACAAAATCCCGAAGGGAATTTCCAGAAGATCAACGAAGTTCACCCATTCCTGGATGTAAAATCGTCCAGGATTCAGACTATATCAACAATGTTATGTGTCTGTTTCTCTGTATACGTTCAAAAAACGAATTCCCGAGACTTACCACTCTTGGATGATTTTTACACCGGATGGTAGTCAATGATCTATATGCCTATTTTTTCGGAGTCTTGTTGGATAACGCCTAGTAAAATGTGAACATCACCCCTTCCATTCTTCACTTTCCCTTTGTTAATGCAATAACTACACTTCATGCAATAGCTCGAGGGTTTCGGGAATCCGTTGCTCAAACAGTAAGCTGCTTTCCTTTAACATACTACCATATTCTTGTGTGGTACTTAGAATCTGAGCATACATTTCTATTCTAAATGTTTTCTAATAAAATCAATGAACCCTACAATCAGTTTTTTGTTTATATTTCTTTTGCATGCATCTTGTCTCTTCTTTTAGTTTCTCTTGAAAACATAAATGTTGAATATCAATCTGACTTTCATCCGATATTAATTTACGAGGAATTATGGTCATGTGATTTCATTCATATCGGTTTCATTAAAGTTGTTCGAATGGCCCAGATGATGAACTATGTTATTGAAGGAAAAAAGAGATAAATTAGCATCATGATGGATATGTAGAGATTATGGATTTTCTAGTAAGCCTGATCCTTCAAATTAACTAGTATTAGAATCTATTTCTGATAAATTTGGATATGATTAAAATTAATAAAACCATTAAAAATCAAAATATAGTTGTAATAAAAGCTGATATTTCTGGGTATTTTTAAAGTTATCAAAGAGTGACTAATCCAAATTTGCAGCCTGAGTTACAGAGAAAGGAAGATATGGGAACCCTTTATTGCAAATTACGGAGTAAACAAATAATGTACAGCTACTGTTGTAAATCTTCCAACAATTTTACTTGATATTACATGCGAACAAATAAAGCAAAAATGCTGAAAACTTCCTAATGAATGTAACAACAAATTTTAAATTCAAGCCATAAATAAATCACTTCAATAATCTGCCAAGAAAATGAAGGAAAAACGAGCTTAAAAAATGCATGTAATCTAGTAACTCCTCACGCAATTTTAAAACTTAAAATAATTCATTGCAACATACCCATTGGTTTCTACTGAGAATGAACGTAGGATTTGAAATAAATAAAGAAATTTATTTTAGAATAATTTTTAACAAGAATATAAAATTCATGTAAGTCGCAGAACCTTTTTTACAGCCTAGTGTATGGCCAACTGAAGATGAAAAGAGTAAAAATGGAATATATATTGTCCTAACATTCAGTCGGAATTTATATGCCGGTTCTGATGAAAAGTTACAGAATTAAAGGTTTGTTGTGTTAGTATGGTGAGTTTTCGTGATCATTTTAGACAGAAGATTGCGATAGCAGTGTGTATATCAAACATGACACATAAAATTTCTCCAATTACGTTTTTCTTCAATTTTACAAATTTTAAACCTGCTGTGAATTTTAACAATATAAAGTCAACCTAACAATACAAATCATTGTGCATTTTTCTGATGATTTTTTATGTAATGATACTAATTTAGAATAACTGATGCAAATATTGAATAAAATTATTATTTTACAAATCCATATGTAGAAGCTCGTAACCCAAGACATTGACAAAATGATTAGTCATTTTCTATAATTTTTTTATGTGATGATACTAACCTAGGCATAACTGCATTGGTAATATTCTAATAAGGTTTTCTTCTGCATTTCTTGCAACAATAGAAACAACGAAATTTCATTAATATAATAAACTCTCTAAGTATACAAAAATACATCACGATGATATATACGCAAAAAAAATGTGAAAATGTGCG
>BGPR01004737.1:25575-63241 GCA_013235015.1 Araneus ventricosus
AAATTTGGAATTATATAACTGTTACCTCACCTATACAAAATAAAATTAATTTTAATCATAAATTTCTCAAATATTTATAAGCCCTGATAAACTGTGTATTTCATATTGCCCTCCTTTCGCACTTCTGCAAAAACCAAATTGCCGCCTTGCAAGCTTATTCATTTTACCAAACCCTCAAACGATGGAACATCTCTGGTGGAAAAGTGTCCTCACTAACCAACTATCAAGAATTAAGATAAGAAAAACTGGATTAACTTATCTTTGAAATGAAGATACCCTCTCCCCACCCAATTCAAATCCAATCTATGTTTTAGCGGTCCCAAACTATTGACACTCTTCAAAATCAATAGATTCTCAGTAATGGAGTCGTCTTGACGATTTGGAACTCTCATTTATATTCCCCTCCTCACCAAATTGAATCTCAGTTCAAGTTTTACGAAGCTCTTTAAAAAAATTTAGCTCTCCTTCAATGCATTATCATCACTATGTATATATTAGCTCAAATTTTCATGTCGTTATTTTATTATTATTCAATTTTGTTCTTATTAATCTCATATTTTTTTGTACATATGTATCTCTTGTATGTTTTTTTTCTCGTTTTCATTCTTCCTTTATATAACCTAGATTTGTTGTATTATCAATTCATTATCCTTCCCAATTGAAAGTTACAATTTTTTCTTTTGTATTGCCGATTTCATATAAGGTATTGCATTGTTTCGCATACCAAACTAATCATTATTCATCATTTCAAAGTACACTATGCTTATTTGGCCCTGTAACCAATCGATACCCTCTATGTGGCTGCATAAACAACTTCACTCACTCAAGAAGCCTCTGGTGCTCTGTCTCTTTGGATATCGTAATGGCGGTCGGTCAGGAACAACTAATGGAAGCAAGGACAGCTGAGGCTAATCATGTCTCCCTCATTGAACCACGGTAGTAGACGGCCACGTATACCCATTCCGAATTGGGGTATACAGTGGCGTTAATGTTAATGTGTATGTCATATTATATAGAAAAATAAAATTTCTAAGTGATCTTTTAGGATATCTTAATCAATAAGAAATATTTCAAAAGAGATTGTTATTTAGTATATAATTATAAAAGAGATTCCATTTATTCCATGTTGGGGAAGATTGAGCTGAAAACATTTTTAAATACCATCTTTCCTTTTTTTACAAATGGATTATCAAGATTGCATTTCTTTTTAACACCTTTAGCTGCCAGATTCAAGTGACTGACCTTCTTTCAGATCAATTTGCATGCCTCAACTCTTTGTCTCTTAATTTTAGCAAAGAAGGCGAATAAACCATGTATCAAATCACACGTGTGATTGCCAGCGTAAACCACTATATAATATTTCCGTTCTATTGAGAGAGTTAGTAATACTTTATTCCTAATACATAATACAGAAGATTTTAATTAAAGTTCATTTCTTTAAATGGCTTACAGTCTGTATTATATTACCTGCATCAAAAGCATTAGAAAGCACCCTCTCGGGAAACACATAGTAGGGGCTCATCAAAAATTCTAAGAGCAGGTAAGAAAATAAATCTAACTTAGCAATTTTATGTCACGTAGATACTGTCCAGTTTCATAAAATGTAAACAAGATGAATCGTGGTGATAAATATAAAAATAGCTAATTATAGATCAAAAGATAGTTAGGAAACAATAATGTTAGCTTATTTTACAAAATTTAATAAATTATATAAATTATAAGCACTTATTAAAAATCTTCTCTAGAAAAAATAAAACTTTTATATTGGTTTTACAGATCCTATCAAAATTAAATGAAAAATATATTAGAACCAAAACATTTTCACCCACAAATCCATCAACTTCTGTATAGTAATTTTCATTTTGAATGAGACATTTTAATTGCATTGATTTTATACGTTAGATTTCATCATGCGTGGGATAAGAAGGGAGTACGTAACTGAACGAAGTAAATTTTGAATGAGGAAGGTGAAAATCTTCATCTATTTTTTATAAATAAAAATATTAAATGAATTTAGCATTACATAATGAATTATTCCTTTCTTATTAATTTAGTAAATCAATAAGAAATTATGAATTTTCTTTTTAACCCATTAACGTTCATTTTCTGTAATGAGACAAAAAGTCAATAAGTTTAGCATAAAACTGTTTGATTCTTAATGAAAATGTCACGAACTGATTATTTGACCATTAGTCATATGAATACTTTCATCTTTTAGCATATATGGTGACTCAGACGCCCATTTTCTTCTGTGAAAATAGCGTACTATTTCTGTAAGATGTTCACAGTAAAGCAAACATAAATGACAAATATTTCGCTATGATATTAATATCCTTTGAAATATACATGAAAATTATTCGTTTGAAAGAGGATAATAATCTGTACATTTCGATGTGAAATTCTAGACACATAAATTGACAAAAATTTGAAAACTTTCAGTTGTAGGATCCATTCTAGATATTGAATTTCGTAGCTCATACAAAATAACACGTGTCACATATAAAGCATGTCAGAAATAACTTCTTTGACCATTAGTTACATCCATCTTTTAGTTTATATAATAACTCAGTCGCTCATTTTCTACTAGAATAATTACATACTATTTCTCTAAGATATTCACTGTTAAGCAAACATAATTAACAAATATACACTTAATTGCTTTCGAAATATGCATGAAAATTATTCACTTTTAAGGGTATAATAATCTGTATATTTCGACATGAAATTCAAGACACACAAATTCAAAAGAATTTAGAAACTTTCAGTAGCAGGATTCATTTTAGAAAGTGGATTTCGTAACTCTTGACATTTAAAGCAGAGTCTCAAGTTTTAGAGTTTGATGTTTACACATTTCACTATCAGCAGCACATAAAAACATCCAGAAAGTTTGCAGATTTTACTTATTTTATCCCAAATGACTTTCTTAGCTGGATTCTAAATATACACTTGAAATTTCTAGAGAGAAATCTTCTGGATAACAAGCAGTAATGTGACACAATATCTCTTGCTTGCCTGGTAAAATAAACAGTTTATTAAAAAAGATATGGTTGGATTAAAATAATATGGAAAAAATCTAAAATGGTGTTGAAATTTATCATACTGCAGAAGCCTTAAATAACTTTTTAGTCTTAATTCTTTTCTTAAAATAAAAAAAAATCCAACTTTAAATAATAAGTTGTACAAAATTTAAATGTGAAGAAAAAAAATAAACATCAAAGATGTGAAAACTTTAAAAATAGCAGCTTTTATTTTAAATTTATTACCGCTAGCGGTATGTCAAAATGATTCTTTACATAAGCAGAAAGGTGTCGTAAAATTAAATAAACAGAACTTAAAAAATTAATTCTGACCGTGCGTATGAATGAGAATAGCACGTTTTTCTAAAACGAATGGGCGTTAACTTCGTTTCTATTTCAAAATAAAGCTGGAATCACACTTAGCATACTGTGTAAAATACACAGTATGCACAAATTTATTCTTTTTTTTTACACAAAAAAATAATTTTCTATTTCTTGTCGCTGATCTAGTTCTGGAATATTAATTTTCCTGTTCGTATAAATAACTAGCTTATATACCCGGCGTTCCTCGGAGTAGAAATATTTTCAAGTCTAAGAACTTATAACAAATTAAAATTAATTAAACAGTTTTTCACTGTAACTTCTTTCGTTGATTTCCTTTCCCTGTTCTGTGTCTCTGATCCCTCGACCAGCAGCTAAACTAATCTCTTCTTTTTGTCTCTGTGCTTTGAACCACTTCACACGAGTCTGACAACCCTTGGAATTCCATTTTCCCATCCCCATCATTGATACCGAGACAATAGAAATAGTTCATAACATGCTTTTTATGCCCTCCCCCATTCTCTTCTTTTTGGTGTGTGTGTACCTGACCGGAAGCATCATTCCTTCTTTTTCTCCCTAGGCCCTCTCTCTTCGGTAGGAACCGGACTCGGTTAACTTTTAATGACTGTACATACTGACAGTGGCGTAACGAGGTGTGCCTCGGGTCATACTATGATTTTTTCTCCTCTGTCCCCCCCTTTCATCATAAGAGGCTTAACTTGCGTAAATTGCTTCCTGGACATGAAATGTTTCGGTTTCTTATTTTATTTGACTTTAAAAATTACATATTAAGGTTCTGTCATCATGGTCAGTGGAGCAGTGTGGGTAAGTGGCGCCCAAGGAATATGATTTTTTTTACCTCAGTCGTTATTTACTTAGCAAACGCAACGGGCCCTCGGGGCTTGGTATTATTTTTACGCCCCCTAATCATATTTTGCTTTAAAAACTGGCATAAATGCAGTACTGTTTTGTCTCCATGGCGCCCCTAAAACTGGCATCTGCGACATCTATACTTCCTGTACTCCCCGGTCGCTACGCCGCTGCACTCTGATTAGGATCATTCAAAAATTTGTGAAATTTAAGCGAAACATCGTGTAGTAACTAAACTAACATCATTGCATATTAAAAGTTAAAAGCTAAGAAATAAAAACTGAAGTTAAGTGCTTGCTACGAAATAACAGAGGAAGTAAGAAGTCTACCTTGACCAAAAAAAAACAATATTTTCTTAATATTAACAGTGGTAAAGATACGTGTATAAAGGATTCGATGAAACAAATTGGTTTGAATTTAAATTTTATAACAATAAAAGCATTATTACAATGTTAGTTTAAAATGTATATTGAAACGTTAATTACAGTTAGAGAAAATATTGTACAACAATTAAATTGGTACCATTAGAAAGATAATTATTTGTTCTTTCAGGAAATGTAAAAATAATTTTCGTGTATTTCAGAAGTTATTGGCGAAAACCCTCTAAAAATAGATTAATTTTCGTTATTTAATTAAATAAATAAAATTCGAATTCGAATTTTAAAATAAATTTCACGGCGTTAGCTCCCTCTTGTGCTAATCCATCACTGTGCCAAATTTGGTCGTTGTAAGTCCAATGGTGTGGGAGTGCATAAAGAACCAAAACACGAACAAGCACACATACTTTCCTCTTTTTTTATATATAGATAAATCATGCGAAATTGATTTAAATTCGAGTTTCTGATTAAACTGCAATGTTTATTAATTGTATTGTAGCTTAAATTCTATTGTATGTTTTGATTGTTGACTTCCTCAGACGAAAGCACAAACTAAGAATGGGGTTATAACAAATATAGTTGCCCGTGAAAAAGATACATATTATAGTATGCAAACTGAACAATATTACCGCTCAACGCACAGCGCCGAAGTCGGATACATATTGATCTTTTCACAAATCAATCTCGCTTCAATTGTGGGTATAGTAATTGTGATGTGGCTCTTAGGACGCATCTCCGATGACGGGCGTACCCCCGTAAAACCGGGAGTCGTCGCATGAGCCGCTCGTAATAGTGGGGCTGTTATGCGGGCCATTGTGCCCGATGAATTCGGGCGGCCGGTCATACAACGTAGACGCGGATGGAGAGAAATGGTGTGTGAGTCCATGTTTGTGATTTTCGCAAATCGAAACCGAGTCCGATGTATTCACCATATGCCAGAAAAAATGGCTATTGAAAGCGATTTAGTTCTAACATTTTCTTGAAAAATTTATGGAAAATCAACACTTCATTCGAGATTCATTTTTAGTGATATTGAATGCATCTATCCACACGAAGTTGACTATGGAGCCAAATTGGAATAGGTGAGAACGCCAGATTATCTTCTTAAACAAAATCAAACTACAGCTAAATAAAATCTAATTTATATTAATTTCAAATTATTAATTGAACCTGAATTGGATATGAAGACCACATCCTACATAGCGTTGACTAAACATATTTCCGAAATAAAGAATATAAACTTCGTTCACAGCAATATTAGGAATTAGTACATTTTAAGCTTTCCATGGTTATATAGAAAGAAATATTCCAAATTTCACGCTATAATAATTTGAAATAAAGCAAGCGTAAATCAATTATTTAACTGAATGTCCAATTTTGTAACAATTTTAAAGAATCATAGAATTTTTATTCCGTTTTTCTGCAAAAGTAAAATTTTTTATGGATTGTCCAAACTTTATTTTACAAACTTTTCGTATAAATAAAGAACTTATAGTGATATATTATTTTATGAAGATGAAATAAAAAATACAAAATACTTTTTCTTAATAGTGTATATTAATCTTCATTTCATTTCTGGCGACAATGACTTTTTCCCCTCTCATTTTTCTGTATAAGTTTTTTTAACGTAGGAGCACGTTCCTCCTGTTTTTGTCTCAGGAAAGAATTTGATTCACACACTGAAACGCTACAAAACTTGGTATGGGATATCCTCTATATCACGGTAACTACATATCTTAAAACATAACTAATGTCTTAATTTAGAGATAAAGGGTAGCAACAGAAGTTACAAAAAAAATCTTTCTTAAACTTAAAAACTTAGGAGAAACAAAAGAGTCACGCGAGTAAAGAAGTCCTACGCCTTTAACTTCAGCGGCTCTTTGAAAAGACAGCCTCCCGTCATTTTTTTTAAATCTAAGTTAAATTGTTTCAATAATTTATTCAACTTTTAAGCTAAAGTTTAGAAATCTGGATAAGAAATTTCCATTTATTTAGCAAAAATTTCTTTCTTTGTAAATTGTAACTGACGCAATTCATTTTAAACTTCGAAAATCAAGAAACATTTTCACCAACGAAAAAAATTGTATAGAAACTATTCTTTAAATATTAGGCTCATATAAATTAAAGAAATTAATAAACATTCTAATCTGAATCAAATCACAAAGCTAATTAACAACTTATGAAAACAAATCGCGTAAACATATATTATTATTAGTATAACGTTACCTTAATTAAATAAAGACAATTTAGTGAAAAATGAGTATGTTGCTACAGGATAAAGCCAATGACAATAAAAAATATTATACTATTCTTAACAATAATGAAGGCATTTAAAAAATAATAAATTTCTTTAAACAGATTTTCCTACGCAACAAACATTCAATCTTTACTTTTGCTCTGAAATTCAACCCATTTCTTCTTACAAAACTTGTAACTGTATTAAAGCTCAAATTTCTTTAAAATACATTTCAGAGTTAGTGTGAGGGAAAATGTATGCGAATCACACTTATTTCCGATATTTGTATTGACAAATGTACGTAAACGATTCTAAAGGAATAAATAAATAAATAAAGGAATTGGAATTTTAAAGGTCTCGAATCGCGTTTGATGTCGAGGAAAATAAAAAAAAAAATGTTTGTGTTTCAAAACGCAAACCGTTTCCATCTTTCGTTTCATAACGAGTTTTCAAACGCAAATGTTCTTCTTTCTATGTCTGGGGTATTTCGCTCGTTGGTGCGTGAAAAAGACGAATATGAATTCTATGGTCTACAGTCTGAGACAAGATTTTCTTCACTCTTTCATAAAGCAATATATATAGCAACATCGTTTCATTTTATTTGTTATAATAAAATTATTGTGCCAGAAATATCGTCACCCCTGTAATTTCCTAGGATATTACATAAATAATTTTCTATTTCTCATTTTTGTCATTCATTTTCGCAATAAATAATCTCTAATTTCACTTCAACTTTTCATCATGACTGAAAATAAATGTTTCGCTGGATTTTTTATATAACTTGATTACAATAGACATATTGAGATGTAAGCAATTTTGCATTTTTTTGTAGATAATTCTCCAATTTTCCACATTTAATAAACAATTTTGCTATTGATATCGCAGTTCATCATTGCATAATATTCATTTAAAAGCCACCAACCTTGCAATTACAGTAAAAAAGGTTATAGACATAACTCTGGCTTTAAGCTGTGTCAAAAAATATTTAGTGGTTTGTGTTTAGTTTTAATTTATAATAAAATTTATAGGCCTTTCTAGTAATAGACATTTTCTTACTAATGATAAGACATATATGTTTGAAAATGAAATTTCTGATCAAAATGTTTTACCGTCTCAACTTGGATCAATATTTTATTACACAGAGTAAGAAGTGTGTTGCACTTTCCTTTATCCAATTATTTTTGCCATTTTCTTTTGCATTCAAGAACGAAATTTATTAGCTTCTTAAGACATTAATATTTTATTAACTGTAATTCTATTAAGAAATTTTCCCTGTTTTTGAATCAAGACAGATTTTTTAGTATTTCCTTTAAAGATCCAAACTCATCGAACATTTATAATTCTCATTTGCTACCCAGAAAAAAGAAAATGCAATTATTCTAATTTTTATCTTAAGAATTTCAAATATTTCTTGGTTTTTTCTTCTGCTAATCCATAGCTATGATTATTTCACATTCCTGAGGAGAAATATTGTGCTATTTAGAAACAAAATGTCATTGGAAGTTTAATCTTTGAAATGCAATTTCGTTTATTTAGAAAAGAAATTATTTTAAAACTATTTTATTGCAACTTAACTATCCTAATTTCATTTGATTATTGATGCTTTTTACGTTTCAAATATAAGCATTTTAACTTATTTTCTGCACTTCCATAATAATACTAATGTAAAATAGTAGCAGCAGTACGAGTTATTAGCTTAACTAATAAAATAATTTCTTAAGAGAAATTTGAATTTGCATTGTATATGAACATAAACTTCAAATAGTAACCTTATATTTTTAAAATAATTGAAAAAGAAAATGGTGTCGTTTAATGAGAAAAAAATAATAAGCATTTATTTGTTTAAATTACAAAAAATTTAAATTTAAAGTTCAAACTTAAAGAATTTAAGTAAAATATTATCGCATAGCTTGCTTAAAAGCAGAAATTACATATGATTTTTGATAGAAGATTTAAGGTATTTGTTGTTCTTGCGTCTACCGACAGAACGATTTTACCTTATAATTATTTCTCTATATACTTTATAGTCTTGATTTTCTGATCTAAGCTAGTTCCTTCAGTTTTCTTCATTTTCTTCATAGTGTCATACATTAGAAATGTAAAATCTAGATGCTTACGATTCCATGTAGAATGATAAGACTATATCCTGCTCGCATAAAATCAAGTTCAAATGCGGTGTCAATTTTCTCCCATTTTATAACTCCGGAAAGACATATTTGGATGCTTTAAATCTGAGCCTTATCTTTAGGTTCGACAGCATATTTTATGCATGAATACAAATAATCTAATACGGATATCAACGGTGAGAATTTGAAGCAAAATGTTTAGTACCAAGCTGATTTAAATAAAATAAATTTTTAAAAAAATTTAAGGTATAAGGTTTTATTCATGCGAAAAAATGAACGCAAAAGTTGAAAATAATTTTTCTGATTGTAATAAAATGCATGGTTCGAATGAAAGCGTGGGCACCTTTACCTTCTAGGAATATTCCATTTATTTAAGAAAATATACACAAAATATAAGGTGCTATATAAGGCGCCCACGCTTTTATTCGAACCTTGCATTTTATTGTAATTAGAAAAATTATTTTCAACTTTTGATTCATTTTTTCGCACCAATAAAAGCCTATGCCTTAATTTTTTTTATACACACATGACATGTTAGGCATAGTAAACCAAATTCAGCCACTGAATCATCCAATATAAAACACATATTAAAATTATCATATACATATGTACAATTATATTTTTAAAATGATTTAATGACATTAACTTTCTGAAATATAAATCCGTAATATATTACGTGATAACTTACAAAACGTTTAGCGCATACGAAGTAAAAAAATTCTACTTCGAGTTGTTGGCGAATTCTAATAGCAAGTAAACCCAAGACTTGTAGAAACACGAGCTATTACGTCATTCATCGTATAGCGTATTCTCTGTTAGCTTCGTGGTGTTGTTACAACCTTTCGTAACGTGAGGTTACCAAATTCCAAACTTTATCGCCCAAATATAGGGCTAAAACTTTAATATCATTTTGTTAGGTTTAAAATAGGTATTGATTGCAATTTTTTTGCATAATATTGTATGGTCACCAGAAACCCACCACTGTGCTAAATTTCAAAGCTGTAGCTCGATTGGAAGTGGGTAAGAAATCGAACTCAAGATTTCAGGACACGACAGTCAAGTTGAATAAAAGCTTATAAAAAGAGACCATAGAATAAAATAACTGGTAGTTTTTGCCATGAATAAGAAGGCATTTAACCCATTCGAGACGGCGCACTGTTCTGGAGACCATCCCCAGAAGCCGAAAAGTGTTTTTGCTTTATATTGACAATTTTTTAAAGAAAAACATGTTTGCATTAGATATTTGTCACTTCGGAACTCACTTCGCACAAATAAGATTGAACACCATGTATGCAGGCCGCTCCTCAGAATAGCTTGGCGTGAAAACGTCTTTCCACTCGTCGGTCGAACTTCCTTGTGGGATAAAATCCCGTCAGATTTGAATCGCTAATAACTACGAGACTAATAATGCGAAAACAATGGTTGACATCACAACGGATAGATCATATCTGCAAGGGTTTGTCGATAGAGTTTGTTTGGCCTTTGGTCATTTTAGTAAGGTTACCAACTTAACTCGAACATCCGCTGCAACAAAAGGAGGACATAAATAAATTGAAGCTAAAAAATATGAAATAAAAGAACCAATTTAATTCATTGCAACAATAATACAGAATATACTATGATATCATAAATGCTTAAAAAATATATTTGTATCATAATATGATGTGCGCTTTTTGAGGAAGAACAGATCTTAGAAAAGGAGGTCTTTCCTTCCAAAAGGAGGTAGATTGGTCGCCTTAATTTTAGGGACTAAATTGAAACCAATACCAATTTCATGTTTGCACACTTTTAAGATACTTTTTATTTTAAACCAGTCTTATTCCGACGGCTGCGTTTTCCATACTGACTGATAATTACAATTCAATATCATTGCACACACGGTGTGCTACCCGTCTTTTTGGCTCTGCAATGCAATGCACACTCGGTGTGCAATCCTTCTCGAATGGGTTAACTCTATGAGCCCTATTCTGCCTCAAGCCGCCCCATTCAAAAAAGGCCTATCACAGGCGGTTTTGGGCGCCTGAGTGAATTTTGCGGGAAATATGTGGTTCCTTTCTTTGTTGACAATTGATCGCCCAAACTTCGGTGTCGTCCTCCTGGAATTTCTATAAAGAAATGAAGGATTTCATTCTATTTACGTGAACGAAAATTTACTTCCGTCTTTTAGGTACTGGAATTCTCACTCTAGCCGGGTTCAGAGAGTTAAATGTAGCAAGTGGAGAAGCAGAACTTGATGGAAACATCTTATTAATGTGCCTCATATCATAGCGGTGTGGTGAGTGAAACTCATTCGTTGTAATGACTGAGAGAAACTGAATGCTTCTTTTTCAGTCTTAACGTGGATTGAGAATAATGAGGAAATACAAACACCCTGTTTCAAACTCCTTAAAAATATCATTTGTTTAATGTCCGTTGTGCCATTTTTAAAAATTAGAATAAAACTATATTGCGCAAACGTAAGTGATGTTTTTAATAATACCTCTATTTAGGTCTCAAGTTTATAATACATTTTTTGTGCATGATGTAAGGATTGAATTTCGTTACGATGTTCCAGGTTTAGAAGATATTTTTTGTAAGACAGATGTGTTTCTATCGTACTTTTAGATGTGTTACGAAACACCAAGTTAAAGATGTTCTGAGTTTCATCATGACCTATAATACTCAAAAGGATACTTTTCCTTGTAATGTTAATATTGGGGAAACTAGCGCTGATAATAATAAAGATGATCTTGCACATCATTAAGCATATAACACATGATTGGTTTGGCTATTTTCGGTACAAAAACATGCAGATCATACTTAATTTAAAGCTCTTGTTTTTCAAAATAACTTTAGCTAGAAAAAGATGAAAATGTGATGAAACTGCAATATATTCTTAGAACATATTGTTGCAAGTGTTTGAAACTTTATATCTTTCAATGTAGCTTTTCTACTTGCGCAATGATTTTTAAGACTTCTTTTCAGTAAAAATATGTATTTCGATGAAATCTTCTTACTTTGTGTCGTTTACTCAGACATTTAGGATAAAATTCATGGCTAAGCGTTCTCTTACTAATTATATTTTGTACCTAAAGATTTTCTTTAACTTGCCATGTTTCATGTTTGTTAATATGTAACTTTGTAATCGACTTTTCAGTCTCTTCTTGATGTACTATACCTATGAGATTTGGTACAGTTGCATATTCTCAATGGAGATGCATTCTTAAAATATTTTGATAATTAAATTATCTGTTAATCTATAATTATAGATTAATAATATCGGATATATATATATATATATATATATAGACGTTTGTTGAGTCAATCTTCTTTTATTCAGTTACTGAGGATATTTCTTCATGGGTAAAGGAATCAGTTCTTACGTAGCTCCATTGACCAGGAATTCAGATTTAACGCGCAAAGCTGCGCGACGTTCTTATTCGCTTGCATGTTGGAATGGAAAAGTGCAGATAGGAATGCGCAGAACGCTTAAGTACCCAGAGAAGGGAATTTTCACGGAACGAACTCGTGACTCGAAAAGAAAGTTGTAGTGCGCTTATTACAATAGAAGTAGAAGTAATTAAAATGAGGTGTCGTTAAAAGATTATTTAAGAATTAAATAAGTTAAATTAAAATATCATATATATATATATATATATATATATATGTAACTTGTTATAAATGATCTTACATAAACAAAGTAAACAAGACATAACATGAAGCCAATCCTATACTAAAAATTCATAATTTAAACAATACAACCAAATCTAAAACAAATCTAAAGAATTGAATATGCCATAGATACCATGAACAAAAATTAAATTTAAACATTTATGTCAACATGTAAAAAACTCTGTTGTTATTAAAAGTATTGAAAAAAGGCAATCCATGTATGGAGTTTTCAACAATTAATATAGCAGCTTGGCTGTGGACAAGCTTAAGGCAGGTTAAATCAATTTTGCTGTACAAACCGTCCCTGTTACTATAGTTGTTGAAAAAAGAGACAGGGTAATTTACCCTAAAATGAAAGAATTTAGGAAGAAACATCATACACTAACCCTAACTAGAAAACATATCTATATGGAAAGGACTAAAAATCAAGATAAAAATATGTAAAACAACAATATATTGCACTAAAAACAATAAATACAACTTTCAATAAAATACCCATACTTATTCATTAAGCTTTAAATAATCAGTGTCTCTACCTGTCCTTACCAGAAATCAGCATTTTAATAAATACCGCCATTTATCCTGACATCACATATTGCCACAACAAGATTTCCAACTAGGAAACTACGAAATTGACCAAATGAAATAATTAATTATGAAATTAAAGGATTAGTAAGAAATTTAATTAAAAATCTCAAAACCAGTTAATAAATGTAATACACTTAGTTATCTACAAAATATTTGAAAACTGGAATAACTGTTTATTATAAGGAATATTTCAAATTAGAAATCGTGGCGCCATCTATGTAAACCAGTAAAACAAGAACCAAATTAGAAAAATATTACACATTACATGTAAAATATGAATAAACACGAACCTACCAGCAAAGAAATAAAATATTCCATGAAATACAAATAAGAATGCATTATTCTAAATGACCTAAATATTTCTTATCTATATAAACTCTTAAAAACTATTAGGTATTCCATAAACCATTGCATAACAATAAACATTTTTATGTTCTTAATTCTATTATCATTGTCTGTTACTAAATTATTATTTCTAATTATATAATTTTTCACTAAATTCTTGAAGGCAGAAATGCTAAGATTACTATCCCAATAAGGAAATTTATTAATTTGAAAATTAAATGCATTTCTTTTATCAAAGATATCTGTTACTATTTTATTATCTATAATTTTTATATCTAGATCCAGGAATTATGAAGCTAATTCATTGTCATTAGTTTTTAAAAGTTTTAAATAATCAGGATAGAAATTAATATGTGGCTTAAGGTCTATTTCTTTATTGAATAATATCAAATCATCTATATAACGGAAAAAAATACTGTGGCTATATTTAGTAAAGTCTTTCTCATAGTAATCTATGTAAATATTTGCTAAACTATTACTAGCTGGACATCCTTGAGGTAATCCTTTAATTTGATGGAAAATCCTATTATCAAAAAAGATATAGTTTTCTTTAGAAGAAGATTAATAAGATTTTTAAAATTATTAATGCTAATATCTTTTTTAAGATCAAACTCTTTAAGTATATTTACTAAGGTATTAATCAAATCTTCAATCTCTATACTATTAAATAAATCTTGGAAGTCATACGTATATACACTAGATATTTCTACAACTTTAATCACATTTAATATTTCTACACTATTATGTACTATAATTATATCTTTTTGCTTATTTAAATTCTCTATCACTGTATGATTGTATTTTTGCAAGAGTTTGCTAGATTTCGTGATATAAGTATTGCAGCCATTAGTAACGCTTCTAAATTTAAGAGGACTCTTGTGAAATTTTGGAGTAAGAAAGATGTGAGGATAATCTTTTTTAATATAATTAATTCCCAGTTTATTATGGAAGGCATGAATTCTATTAGAAATTTCTCTGTCACTTAATTTTGTCTCTTTATATATATCGCTGTTAGTAATATGATCATTAAGTATTTTTTTTGTAAAAATATTTACATATTATAGCAAAATTACTGGGCACTTTGTCTATATATACTATTACAAATTCTGTTTGCAACTCTTTAATTTTTTTTTAATATCAGGATATCTAATATAATCATTAGATTTAAAATTATAGTTAATAAGATCTAATAAAGATTTTTGTCTAAATTCATTGAATACCTCTAATGGCAGATTATAAATAATCGCCATGTTTAAAATAAATTTCTGATTATCTTTTCTAATTTGCTTTTTAATAATTTCATTACTATTAACTATAGCCATACGATGTTTTGTACCTTTACTCATTAACTCTCTAAGTTGTACATTTCTAACAATATTCACATCTCCAGTAATTACATGTCCATGATCTTCATTCAAGAAATCATTATATTTTATACAGTTGCAATCATCACTCTTATTACTTTCTTTAATATTATTATAGTTAAATATCATTCTGCCTAATTGTTTGTTATATATAGATGCACGTTTAATTTTAATATTTTTAATAGGGAAGCAATTAATATGTTTATCTAATATAGCAAAAAAATTACATCTGTCATACTTTTTGTTTATAAAAAGGAAAGTACAATATTCAATATCTTTCTTATTGTAAGTGTTACGAGATAAATTAATTTCTTTATATAAATTTGAAGATATCTCTAATCAAGTCCCATCCGTATTAGTATGTATTATTACCCCAAAATTATTTCTCTACATGCTTTTATTTCTCTTTTATTTAATCCAAACATATATCCTTTAATCTTTTTTATGTTAAAATCTTTGTCATAATTCTCACTTAGTTCCATTAAATCTTCCTTAATAATATTAAGTTCTCTAATATCTTTCTTGTGTCTATCATTACTAGATTTACAATGACTTTTTTATATTTGAAGCTTCTACTTTATAAAAGTAATGAGATTCATTACCTTTAAAAATTTGCAAAATGTTTTTACCAAAATACAATACATTTAGTCCATATGGATAAATAGAATTGTAGTAGTCTCTCTCTCTCTCTCTCTCTCTCTCTCTCTCTCTATATATATATATATATATATATATATATCTATATATATATATATATATCAATGTCATGAAAAACAGTCAATGAAAAATATGAATGCCAAAATTAAATTGATAGACAAGAACGTAGTTTATCGGTAAAAGCGTATAGATGCTTCATACGCTTAATTAATTGTCATTTTTCAGTAAAATCTTTTCAGAAAATTGAAAAGTATGTTCGTAGTATCCGACATTTCGGATTCCCGGTTTCTATTATATTTATTTTGATATTTAAATTACATTATTTAAGGAAATTTATTCCATTTTTCGGATTAAACTGAACAGACATATAGAAATAAACAAAATATTCATTTCCGACCGACAAGCAGCTAAAAACATCTATTAATAAAAGATTCCATGACTTTCTTTACTTCTCAAACTGAAGATTACTTTTACCTTTGCCTACCAACCCAAAGAATTTATCTTAGACAAAATCCTATTCCCAAAAGACTTTTCTTAATTTAATAAAAATAAATATATAATAGATTGCGAACAGTATTGCAGACAGCTTATTTGTTGTTATTCAGTAACTTTTTTAAGCCAAAAAATAAGTTTTCTAAGATTAATTACGTGTCCCGGCTTCTATTTTGCAGTCTCCTATCTCGCTAAGGTGATCATGTTCTGAAAGTTGAACGAGAGGGAAGCAGAAAAAAGATCCAGAGATTTTCAAGAAAGTCCGGGGCTTAAGTTGGTGGCTCAGTAGCCTGAAGGAGGAAAATCCGGCAATTTATTTAGAGTGAGATTATCCCAAAAATATCAAAGTTTAATCAATAGTTTCACGCTTTGCACCAAAGATCCTTTCCCCTCCTATATCGTCTTACGTTACATAATATCAAATATTTTTTCCTTCAGTCCGTAATGAATGTTCAAATTATATTTATTACTCCCATCATTTTTGGAGAGAATGTGTAAGAAATTAAATATTATTAAGAATATATTTAACTCTCTGAACCCGGCTAGAGTGAGAATTCCATTGCCTTAAAACCTGGAGTGAATTCTCGCTCACGAAAACAGAATGGAATCGTCACGTTCTTTACAGAAATTCCAGGAAGTCGACACTTATGGTTGCCCGATAAATTGTCAACAAAGAATGGAACTGCATTTCTCCTAAAAAAATTCATCCAGGCTCCCGGAACCGCCTGAGTCCGGCTTCTGTCGAAAGGTCGGTTTGAGGCGGAATAGGGCTCATAGGATAAAAGATATTGAAAATTTATCCACTCAAACTTCCTTTGGTTATTAAATGAAAACTTGTTTACATTCAGAACTGTGTTAGAATCCTAATGAAAACAATTGGGATAGGTTAGTTCGGTGATATGCGCTCAAATTTTGTAGCTTTGGACGTTTCAGCGATTGCAGATGCATTTTCCCGTGAATATGATTGGTAATTAAATCAAGACCAAAGTAATCAGTTTTCTATGAACAATCTCGTACTCAAATGAAGCTAATTCTCTATTCCGTTTCCTTGAGTACCCTACTATTTCATGAATCATCTATTCAGAAATTCAGCTTAGTAGTGTAGGTTATCGTGCGTTTGTAAGAGATATACCATAGAAGAATTTCGTAGTGTATCTCTTTACCAGAGTGTGGCTATTCTTCCAGATCCTTACGAAGAACTGTTAGTCATTGTTTGGAATTCGAGGCATTAATAGGACTCTGCGAATTTGCTGTTTGTATTTGTTGGCATGTCGTGAATGTAATGTTGCAGAGTTAACGCAGATACCAGGCAGTTAGTTTAAAATAAAAAATAGCTTTAATACAGTTACTTAAAAGAAACATGCTGCTTTCTTGCAGCTTACACACTCACAGACAGCCATTCATTCGACTGCTTATACTAAAAACACAAGTTAACAAAATACATATAGATTGTAACAACCAATCAACTTCGACTAGTGCCGTAACTTCGGCTACGTCATGAAATTAATCAATGAGATATGTTTCATTCAGTGACTGAACAATTTCATTTGAATTTCCAACAGTATTTAAGAGATAAGCTCGACAATTTAGGCTCAAATCAGTAAAATGAATATAAAACTGAGCTTTTACTTTTTATAACAAAAATCCAATTGTTTTTTTACTTCCACGTTGTCTCTACAGTTTTATATTAGAGATGTAAATATTTCAGTTGATAAATTGTCAATTTATTTTTTTGTTCTCACGTCATGCACCTAACTGTTTAATCATTTTATATTGTTTTTGTGTTTTATGTGTACATTGTTTCTAAATGAAAATTGTTTAAAATAATTGAATTTAATAACCCCTACCCAATTACAACCCAATTTTAATATTTACCTCTTTTAAAAATTTATTTTTAATACATTTAAGCGGCTTTTTTGTTAATGTATTTACGTGGCCACTAGTTGCTACTTACAAAATATAATACCATTTATAGTCGAAGGCTATTTTGCTGACTCGCGTACCATCCCAAAAAATCCTTAAGTAACATCGAAACTGAGAAGGAAGGCGGCAAACCCAATGAAGCTTTTTGCCCCTTGAATCTTTAAGAATATGCTGAATTTATTTGAATCCTAGAAACATAAGTAATATTTATTATGAAACAGTTCAAAAATTCTAGTAATTTAAATAACAATCGAATTAAATGAATGTGAAATTATAATTGTTTATTAGTCGACAATATTTTGCAGCTTAGATAAGATTTCTTGTTCTGTTCGCTAAAATTATTTTGGCAGATAAAGATTATGTAAAACAGTTTGGGATGAGATAGACCCAAATTTACAATTATATTTCTTTTAATGTTATTGGCATCATATGGCAGTCTGAAAATCGAAAATTGGTTATTATCTCAAAAAGATAAGAACAAATAATTTTTATTTAAACTATTTGATCATTATTTAATTAAGAGATTAGTGGTTATTTTTAATTCATTAGATTTAAGTCTCTTCCTGAAGCTACAAGAGGTCTGTTTTTGAACGATTCTCTTAATTTTCAACGCTGACGCTTAACGAATCTTATACCGGGATTTGCACTTTTCAATTTGGCAGAAGGTGTCGGAGAACTTCGGTGTCTATCGGTTTAAGGCGCTGAATACATTACATTACACTACGTCACACTCCTAACTACAGAGATAAAAATCTCCGGTTTGCCGTTTGGATGGGTGTGTGTAGAAACTTTATTGAGCAAAAAAAATTACATAGAATAATAATAAAATAAAATTATATAAATCAAATTAAATACATAAAATAATAAATCCAAGTAAATATACAAAGAGACATACTAAATACCAATCACTATAAAATAATGATGCAACATTTTAAAGGAAAGAACAAAAAGAGAGAGAAAAATCTCATTACAAACAAACTCGTTGGGAGTGTCTAGTTACTGGGGGGGGGGGATAGCGACCTCAAAGTCCGAGTCACTATCTGAAAAATTACTGGAAATTATAGGGTGCAATTTAAAAAAGACCTCTTTATTGGTGAGGAAGTTTATTGGTTGGGTGATTTTGGATCTTGAGTATTTGTTGGAGAGGTAGCTTTTGCACCAATGTTCGGTGAGATGATCACTTGATTTCGTCATGTACAAAGAGACAAGGAGACTTTGCTCTTTGAACATCAATTATTCAGTGAGATATGGATTCTCTCGGACAGCCGAAGTGTTATCCAATATCTTGATAATTGGAGAGATGTTAGTGACAGGTAGGAATGGATATCTTTAACAAACTCAAGAGCCTGTGCAATTCTTGTGTTCTTCATCTAGAATGGATACCATCACATCCTACCTAGAGTTATACTCAAGAAGAAAGGCCTTTGTTAACATTTCTTGGAGGCATCCACCAACTCATTCACGGTATCGTAGTGAAGGCCTGGGTGCTGCTATACATTTTAAGGGGTAGAGGAAAGACCAAACAGCTTTTAATCGCTTAACATCCGGTCACTTAAAAACCCTTAGATACTCTCGTGGTGATAAGAAGTTCAATATTTGCACAAAGTGCAACATGATTGAGGCCACTCAGCAGCATCTACTTGACTGTGTTGCCTTGGTGTATGATGACCTGCTGAAGCGACCGGATTTCATGTTGGAGGTGATGAAGGCGAACGATCTCATAGATCTGATCTGATTCAGATCAGAAGGATTAGAAAGAAGAAGATAAAGAGACGGCCGACTAGCAGGTAGTAGCAAAGTGCAGAGGGTCGCCAACTTCAACACAGGCACACAAATTTGTGTGATAGAAATTGAACCTTTTAAAGAAGCAGGGAAAGCGTCCATGGCCAGTGGCGAACTTAATAACGATGAGAGGAGAAATTTAGTATTTTGAAATATTGAAAAGCCTTTAAATAAGTGATACAATTGTTGCTGTAAAAGTAATATTCTTTGAATAATGTAATATCGTTGGAATCATTGCGTCAAATTTTGTTTACTTAGAAGAGGAATAAGAATTTTTCTGCGACACCATTTAAAAATCTTTCATGTAAAATTTTTTTTGATTTATAGAAAAAATTGGCTCTAATAAAATTGTAAAATTTAGTGAAATTATAAAACTCTTCCAGAAAGTAACAATTAATTTGACGCATAACATTTCAGAAAACACATTTTTTAGAAATTTACTTTCTGTTTTGATAGAGAACACAACTTTTAAACATTTCCATATATGAAAATGGTTTCACTAAGTAATCTTTTAAATTGTTGTTCGTGAAAAAGAATATTTTCAATAGCCTTTTCTAAGAGGAAATTCTTTTTTGTATTTTAAGAATACGTCACTTAAGATCATTAAGTATTAGTATAAAATCTAAAGTTTCAAATGCAATTACTTTGCCTTAATTCTTTTAATATTTCGCTTATATCATTCATTAAAAGTTACCTGTTTTTTCGGAACACGTATATTTAAAGTTCTTTATTTATATTTCCAAAATAGTTTGAAAGGCTTTTATTATCGCCTGGAAAAAGTAGGACTTAAAATTTTTGATCTCCTTTTATATGATGGCATAGATAATAATTTCTTTTTAATTGCAGCTCATGAGGATTTTTTTTTGCTACCAAATTATCAAACGAAGCTTAAAAGTCAGATGGTCGTTCTTATGGTTCATTAAGTTTAACATTATCACATAAGTAGGATTTTACGTCTGTAATAGCTTAATTGCAGGATCTTCATCTTGACTTGAAATCTTAAATGAGGAATGCAAAACATTTGATGAGTCCTGTAATTTACCTTAATATGAGCGTCCACAACGACACTTTAATTTTCTCTATGTTTAGTTGTATTTCACTGTGAAATCAAAATTGATGATATTTTATTTAGCTTTAATGATGATATTTTTTGTAACTCTTAAAAACTGAATTGGGGACAATTATGACCTTAACATTTGAATGTGGTTTTATCAAATGATTTTAAAATTTCTTTTGTAAATGTCGGATGAATTTAATGATATTTAATAGGGTTTTTGATTATTAATTGGGGACAAATATAAAATTATGGGGCCGCATGAAATTCTCAACATTTTTTGTTTGAAGTATTATTGATAAAGTTTTGATGCTATTGAATTTTAACTATCATATAAAGTCACATGAAATTTTGAAGAGCAAAAATTCAATTTGATCTGCCTGTTTAGATGAAATCGAAACAAAACAAAAGATATCTCTTACCCTTCATAACGTTGATGTTGAAATGGATTCCCTTTATGAGTTTGCAACCAAAACCATAATTTTGAAGATTAGAATTTATCAGATTATTTTCACTAAATATTCTAGACTCATGCTGACTCACGGCATATATTTTATCTGGCAAATATGTTCTGAATGAAAACCAACATCTTGTAATGCAACAGTTGCAGAAAATTAATTTGTATTTTACCGTGGTTAGCTTTTTATAGCTATGAGACAATAAGCCACCACTGATAAATCTAAAATGAGAGAGTCATATATAAATTAAATTAAATTTTAATCATTATTATTATCATATAATTATAAAATATATTATAATTTGACAATCACTATAATTACATAATCATTATAATTATCATTTCATAATTCTCGAAAATGTTGATTTAGCGAAGTCATGTTTGGTCCTCATTATCTGACCATTGCACAAAATTAAGAAGCCCTTCATCCGTCAATCTCTCAACCGTGGACAGGGCACGTTAATCTTCAATGAAGAGAATATCCTGAAGGATAATATTTTGTGAAGTTAGCAGTTTGCCTTTTATATGGCGCCTAACATACATTTATACAGTTTTTTTTACTCCAAGTTAGACAGATGTTTATATTTCAGATAGTTCCACAGTTGCTTTATAAAAAATAAAATTAGGAAATATCTAGTAAAACAAAAAAGATTGGCAGAATTTCTTCTTAAAGGAACAAAAGAATTGAACTATATGTCTAGATTTGAAGAATTTAACCCTCTGGTTCCTAAGACCATTGGAATACAGGGACCTCAAAATGCGGGAACGTCCTTCCCCTTCTCAAAAACCACAATGACAGCTGGCACTGTCCAAATTCTAAGAAAACCCTCCTTTCTCCCAACTCATCTGGACGAGACACTCTAACGAAGAAAGTGCGCGCAGCGGGTGAGAAATCAAACACACTTAACGAAAGGGGGGTGGGAATTTTGCTTAAAGAAATGTTTGGGACGTTCCCGTATCGATAGAGTTAAACAAAATAATATTCCTTCATTGTTTAAAACTATATGTTCATATTATTTTCAAGTAAGAAAGAAAATTCGCTATGGTACCATCGATAGTAGTATTTTGAAAGAAGAGTCTAGGCCCTAGACCTGTAATCTCCAATCCATAGCTGTGCTGAAAGAAAAGTAACATATCACAATAACGCTAACTTAATGATACTGTGCTAAGAGACGTTAGAAGATTATCGTTAGGAAAAGACTAGAAAGATTCGCTATTTTACACCGAAAAAGAGACAATTGCTTGAGATTATATTTTTACTAACATATGATCTAAACAATTGATCAGAGTTTTTCTTTTTTTTTTCTTCTTTATTTTTCATAAAACCATACATCAGGAATGTGAAATCTAAATGGTTACGATATTCTTTCGAAAGGTAAATTTAAATACTGCTTGCGATGTATCATGTAAAAATG
Source organism: Araneus ventricosus (assembly GCA_013235015.1). NCBI lineage: Eukaryota > Metazoa > Arthropoda > Arachnida > Araneae > Araneidae > Araneus > Araneus ventricosus. The sequence goes on from BGPR01004737.1 coordinate 48,251, forward strand.
CGGAGTCTATTTACCTGCATTTATAGATCTGAATGTCCATTGTTATGGAGTTTACTTCTGTTATATAGTTAATTTGATAATATACATAATATAATACCAGATATACTCAAATTGTTATGGTGTTACACCAATTGTTTACTTGATGGATTGACACACTTAAATGTATATAATTGTTAAATTGTTAACTTGATATTTAAACACATAAATTGTTAACCTGATATTATATAATATAATATATAAACACTTAGATATATAAAACTGCAGTTCATTAGATTAAAAAACTTGCATTTGCTAAATTAATTTATCCGCATATATTTCAAGTATCCTTTTTACTAAAAATAAAAAACAAAGGAAAGATAGCATGCATAAATATAAAAAAAGGAAGAGTTAACAACGTCAGACATGAATGCAAAAAAAGAATTACTCCTGAAAAAAAGGAACTAAAAGATTTATTTGTATTGTTACACAAAAACAATAATTGACATTAACTTAATCTCTAGACTACATATTATCAGGATATTATTAGGGGGGCCCTTTTCTTAAACTAAAAAAATGAAAATTTCCACCCCCCACCATTTCCACCCCCTTTGAGCTGGAAAGCCCATCTACGAACTCGACCGAGATTTTCACTGTCTTTACAACATATCCCATGCTGGTTAAATTTACCTGAAAATTACTCCAGTTATCGTGTTCACAAGATAACATGGGAAAAAGCGTTATACATATATATATATATATATATATATATATATATATATATATATATATAAATATATATATATATATAAACTTTTTTACGAAGGGTGGTTTTGGGTTCTAGGGGTCATGATCGGTGAAGATCTGCAGAAATTTTCCGAAAGTCGTGTCATGAGAACCATTGCAATAGGTAGAGTTCCTATAAGGAATCTACCTAAATGTTGATCAACATTCGCGAAAACACACACACACACGCACATATTGCATTAAACTAGAAACTCAGAAAGTCCGAGAAATCTTTTTGAAATAGTCCTTAAGTTCCTCTCTTTTTTTTCTTATGGAAAGGGGGTAAGAATTGGATGCAAAATTGTAGTCCGCCATGAAATACGTAAAAAATATACTGATAAATTAAAAGGTCTTATCAGTTTGGTTTCCTCATTCATCAATTTTTATCCATCATACAAGTCCGCTCCTTCTTCTACAATCCAGACGGAGGAACATTACACGAACGAGGCATTCATGTACTCCTCATTTTGGGCAAAAAAACTCAGCAGATTCAATTCGAAAAGTCCGCACCGGAAAGAAGGATGAGCACCATTTTTTTCTTTTTTCCAAAAAAAAATCATCCAGCAGCGCGTCTCGATTCTCGAATAATCCTTTTTCAAGTGAAAGCATGTAACCCCTGTTCACACTCCTTGGTGCCTTGCGTCACAGAAAAAACAACGTCTGATTGGACACGCTTTTTGTCAGGCGCTATTTCGGAGTGACCTTATAGCCTCCCCCGCTCGTAATGTGGTGAGAAAGTGACCTTTAACTGACCTCCTGCACGTAGGCATTGGACAATCTTGGACCAAGGAAACGCAGAAGGAAAAAAAGAACATTTCTTGTAGCAGACAATACTACATCCATGTTCGAAAACTTCAAAATAAAGCCTGATTTTAAGATACTGAAAGAATATATGATGCATGAATAGAAACAGTACAGGATTACATCGGTGTCAATTTGAGGCAAAATATTTAGTACAAGACCGATTTAAAAAATAGACCATAAAAGAAAATTGCAGGCAGTTTTTGCTATGAATGAAAATATATTTAAATTTTTGGAGTCGAGATACAGAAATTGATGGAAAATTCTTGTATCGCTTCTCATGAAAATATGAGCGCGGTGCGTGAATTCTTCATTGTTTGTAATAAATAAGAGAACATGGGAGTTTTTCTTTTCAGATCAACCGTTGGTCAGAATTCAATAGAAATACAAGTTGAGTGTAAAGTTACCAGTTTCGATCTCCTCAAAAATCTCATTTATATAATGTTCATGATGTTATTTAAAAAAATGAAAAAATTACCCTATTCATGGAGAAAATGTTCTAGCAAGTTATTTGTTAGATGCTACAGGTAAATCAGTTTCATCTTTATAATTCACTATATTTTTTCTGAATGCTTTAAGGGTCGGATTTCATTACGGTGCCTCGAGCTGAAAGAGCCTTTTTTGGTATATGTAGTTAACTATTTTTGTCGTAGGGCTCCTAAACAATTTGCGCTCTTTGTTTTTGAATCTCTCGTTATGCCCAAATGGATACTTTTTTCGCATTAAATAAATATTTCAGGGAAGATAATGTTACGTGCGCAAGTGTTGTTACATTCATTGAGATCACATTATGCATCACATCCCATTGGATGCATCATTGATCTTGCTATCTCAGGTGAAAACCATGCGCATCACGTTCGCTTAAAAGCTGCTTTTTTGAAAAGCAAATTCAACTAGAAAAAATAAAATTGAATAAAAGGGTATTATTTTCGAAGAATATTTTGTGGGAAGTTTCTTGAAACTTTATATCCTTGAATGCAGCAGTAATGTTTACTTAATACTTATTTTTTAAATATTTTTTGAGTTAGAAAATATGTTTTCAAGGTATCTTCTTGTTCTTTTCCTACTTGGAAATTTAGGTTAAAGTTCTTGCCTCCGTGTTCTTATATTGTTTATATTTTGATACAGGAGTTTACGTTTTATAAGAGAAAATTTCGAAAAGAAAAGTCAGCAGGAGTATAATATCTAGTAAGATGAATGTAATTTAGATTTCTCACATAGAGTGAATTTTTAGGCTCATAATTTAGAACTTTCGCTTGCTCGTTTAAATATTTTGCGGATTAAATAATAATAAGGAAATACCCTTTTAAAAAGATCTCCATTTATTGTTTTAACATGGATCTTTTAACAAAGCAATTTAATAGTTCACCCTCCCATATCATATAATTGTAAATTTGTGGTCCTATCAGTACTGTATGAATAATCACCTATTTAAATTTTTTTTCTTATCTCTGATAAGCAATAAATGTTATCATGATATATTATAAGTGGGTGGACAGATTAATCCTGAGGGAACTGGGGAAGGGTGAAACTCTTATAGTATAGTGGCACAGCTTTTGCACCATCTGGTATGTAGAGGAACTACTTTCAATGATACAGTATCAACATACTATCCTTCAGGAAAAAGTAAGAAGTTTCGAGAAGAGTAACTTCTGATCACAATTTCAAAGGTATAGCTCCAAAAAGTGTTTTGAAAACTAAATTAGAGGCTTCTAATAGAATTTAGTAAAAACATTTTATTCTGAATTTGATAAGAGTGTTTTTATGATTTCCTGAAGATCTAATCATCCGAAACCAAAAAGTAAAAGAAAACCTGATGTAGTTATCTTTGTTTGCATTTTTCCTGTAACTTTTACAACTAAATTAAAGAAAAATAGCTAATTCTTAGAAAAATTAGTTTCATTCTTACTTTAATCTGGATTTATTTTAGATCGGAACCAAATCAATTACGACTGTTCGAGATTTAGTTCTTGATGATCAGTTTCAGGGTGGCATATTCAGAGGGAGTATTATTTAATAGTTATTATAGTGATGATGAGTGACTCTTTTAAGGATTCCTCACTACTTTGAAAGAGATGTAAGGGCAAAGTTTTGATCCCTTATTATTCCATTTTTCAAGTTCAGTTTAGAAGCAGATAATTCATGTTTATATGCATAATTTCTTAAACTGCTACTTTCAGATTTTGATTAGAAGCAGCACAGACTTGATTAGAAGCAGCACAGTCCAATTATTCACTTAAGAATATTATTTTTAAGATTGAATGAAAAGGAAACACAGTTATATGCAAAGAAATTTTAATAACAATATTCTAATTACAGTTCATGTGGAACAGTACAGCTGCAAATAATCGCCATTGACATTGATACAAGGATCCCAGAGCGTAAGAAGGGAGTGGATGGCTTCAGTGTAGAAGATGCTGGGTCAGACAAACACCCATTGTAGCTGTCTTCCGATTCTCTGACAGATGCTTGGGCACCCACTGTGCACAAACTTTGCCATAATCAAGCTTTTCCTGAATTATGTGATACACAGTTCCTTTGCTTATCGACAGTTCAACACCAATTTCACGTGTGGTGATCCAACGGTTTTGCCGTATGAACTCATCCACAACCGAAATCGTGTCACTGTTGGTAACAACGTGCGCCTGCCCAAGACGAGGCAAGTCCTTGAGTCCCGCCTCATAGAGCTGACACCACCGGAATATGGTAACCTCTTTCATCCTACGATAAGTATGTGAAGCCTGTTCCCCTCTGCTTCGAAGAAATTGGATAACTGCTGTTTGTGCTGATCTGGAGGAATCCATCATGCAACGAACTACAGATCACCCTACCATCTATCGGCTAGTACATTAAATTACTGGGAGTTGATCCAACGCTGATACTGCTAAGGTCTCCTTTTCATTTGGGCACACCTTATAGATTCAAAATGTTTACAGTAAATAAAACTGCATCAGTTGCTAATCTTGAAAATCACACCAGTGGGAGTAAGTTTGACTCACGACAAGCTCAACGTGCATGAATCTTGAACAGTGGGAATATTGTATATTCATCAATATTGTGTAAAAATGCAGTATTTCCAATTATTGTCAGCAATGCTTTGTTCAAAATAAATTTTTCTTATTTATTTTAATTGTGGAGTAGATATGATCATTTAACACACTAAAATACAGGTAATTAAAAGGTAATCTCCTGAAGAAATAATATTTAAAAATTTTGACATAACTTGTTAATAAATTGTAACATATTAATGTAACTTGATAATGTGTCTACTGCTTTACTGGAAATAATTTGATTTTATGATTTGAAGCTGAAAAATGTGCGGTGTTTCTTGTTTTAAATTGCTTCATTCAGTTATAATCATTCATATAATCGTTCAAACTGATTTTTGGCATTGTTTCAAAAATTTATGAATCAATTATTGATATCCAGACATAAAATAATTAAAAGTATTTTTTAACTTCAGATCAATACGATTCAAGTTTTACATATCAAACTGAAGATGGCTTCTAGAAACACCTACAAATTCTAAAGATCTCCCTTTCTCAAAACAGAATTCTCATAAAGCCTTTTCTTAATTTAATTAAAAGTAAACATGTAGTAGACTGAACGTTATATTCAGACAACTTATTTGTTGTATTTTCAATCGCTATTCTTGGCTCAAAAATAAATTTCCGTAGAATAATTTCGTGTCCTAGCGTCTGTATCGATTTTTCCTATCTCACGAAGATGATAATTTTCTGAAAGTTGGACGAGAATGAAGTTAAATAAATAAATAAATATAAATCTAGAGTTTTCGCAAAAGTTTAAGGCTTAAGTTGGTGACTGTACCCGGAAGGAGGAGAATCCGGCAGTTTATTTAGAGTTTGATTATGCAGACAATATCGAAGTTTAATCAATAGCTTATAATCTTTTTTTAAGGTCCTTTGTTTGTCCTGTTCCACCTCCCCCACATCACAGTCCAGTCAACGCCGGTGGGTGGTGCGCGGGGGGTACAGGGGGATTTAAAGGGGGCGTTTTCAGTTTTTCTTAAGTATCTCAAAAACTATGGTTCTATCAAACAACACACAATTGCAAAATTAAACTACATGAAATTTCCTATAAAAAATCCTTCTTTGTTCTTCTAGCATCAATAGTTTGGAAGATACAGGGGAATTTAAAAGTCAAGATTTCAAAATTTCCTTATTGTAATGGTAAAATCGATTATAAGTGCTGAATCAACAACCCTCATAATAACCTCAAATCTATATAATAATTATGCAAGAGCAGTATTGCATGTGTCGGAGAGAGATAAACCCATTTGATGAACAATTATGCTCCCTTCCTTCCCTCACATCCGTTCCACTTCACAAGTTTCCTTCTATTCATAGTCCAGTCAACGAATTGTAAATTTCAAAAAAAGGCGTAGTTTTGAAATTCGGAATTCGGCACAGTTGTTGGGGAGAGTGCCCTAAACGACATATTAAAATTACCCGCTGGTGGAGGGTGCTCAGAGGGTAAAGGAGGGGGTTGAAAGGGGGATTTCTCAGTTTTTGTTAAATATCTCGAAAACTATGGATCCCAGCGAAAAAAACTTAAGTATAAAATTAAACTACAATAAATTTCCTACAAACCCAGTCCTAAATGTTTTATAGAATGAGATTTTAGAAGATACAGGGGGTTAAAAGTGAATATTTCAAAAATTCCTTATAGTTATGGTAAAATCAATTTAAAGTTCTGAAGCAACAACCCTCAAAAAGACCTCATGCCTATACAATAATTATACGAGGGTAGTACGAGGGTCTAAATCTACATATCTATGCTGAGTTTAACTTAAAAGCTCGCGGCCAGTCTGTCACAGTTCGCCAGAAACATTTTCTTGCCATTGAAGAAATATGACCAGGCTTGTTCAATTACTAACACAGAAAATAGCTACTAAAGGAACTGAAATGAGAGTCGCTACAGGGGATGCTGATACTTATATTGTGAGATCTGGGTTAGAGAAAGCAACTTCTCATCCCAAGGGAAAGACGTAGACCTATTCGTGTTACTGATTGCTTTGGCACCACCAGAAAGTAACATTTATTTTATGAAGCTTGGAAAGGTAAAAGTAGAAGCTAAATTATTTTTTACAAGAAAGCTACAGAAAGAACTTTCTTTTGCCCAAACCATCCTCCTTCTCCATGTATCACACCAGATATTTATAGAAAAAGCAAAGCGCTATAGTTACATTGTTCAAAAATCATCTAAACCAGATAAAAACATTGCTGATATCTTTTATAACCCCTCACCAACACCAGACAATATCTCACAAGCCGGTGAGAAGATGTTCCTAGTACAAAGCCGTTGCTGATGAACATAATTTGAATAACCGTAGATATGCAGCATTTCTCAAATCATCAACCAAGATCAGAGCTGATCTTTCCTAAATTCTTCCAAACAAAGAAGCGGCGCAGAAACACACGTTTAGCAATGTGTTTCTGTTTTGGCACCTTTAATGGTACGTACCAAATGTGTACGTCTAGAAGAAGAGGATGCGTTCGAACTTGATCATATACTAGAAAATCATAGTGAAATTTAATTACGAGCAAGTGTACAAATGGGTTATGCATATTTTTATATATGTATGTATATAGTATATAATATTAAGTTATAGAAAGATATAATATTGTAATAGATAGCCTCTATTTTGAAATATAAACATAGACTTTCTTGGATGAGTATAGTTGTAGTTGAACACAAACTGGCAAAATGGAGAATCGATTGGATTTACAGGGCCAAAGGGCATAATTGAATTTTGAAGTGTTGAAAAATTATTAATTATGGTATGAGGAACAACACAATACATTACACCTGACATGAAATTGGCAAGAAAAAAATTGTAACTTAATATTGGGAAAGATAATAGACAAGTAACACAATTAATCTGGGTTATATAAAAGGAAAAGTTAAGAGCACAAACAAAACAACATACGGAAAATCTATGTACAAAAATATACAGTGTAGACCAAAAATGACTAATAATCAAATTACAGGACTAAAACTAAAAACAAAGGAAAACTTTAAAATTTCAGTGAAGATAATGCATTGAAAGGAGAGCTAGATTTTAAGAAAAGACAGCAACTCAAAAATTGAACATTAGATGCATTTGAGCAGAGGAGGAATCCAATGAGAGTTCGAAATATCTGTTGAGTCTGTCCGTTGATTGAGTTTCAATTGATTTTGAAGAGTGTCAATAGTTTGAGACCTTTGAAACATTGAAGTTAGTTGGATGGGAAGAGAATGTCTTCATTCTTAGAGATAAAGTTTAACAGTTTTCGTATTTGAATTCTAGACAATGGGTTGTTGAGGACTCTTTTTCATCTGAGATGTTCAAGGTCGTTTGAGGGTTTGGTGAAATGATATGATCTTGTAAGGCAGCAGCTGGTTGCGAAGTGCAGAGGAGTTCCCAACTCGCCACAACCACAGTGTGGTGTCTTGGCCTATGGGCGACCAAGTGTGAACAAAAAGTGCAATGTTTAGGTTGACCTAAGTACTTTATTACACACACAGCTATAATTTAAATAGACTTAAGAACTCTGGACTAAATGATTATAAACACAGTTCGTTCGTTTGAGTTTAAAAGTTCGATGGAGTCAGAGTTCCACAAGAGATGGAGAGACTAATTTCCCTATCCGGGTGATAGCCTAAGCACGAGACTACAAGGAGTGCTCGAAATTCGATAAGCCGAGATTAAGGAAATAATTGCTGATTCTCAGCTTTCGATGCCTAAGTCTGAATAAATTCGGGACTTTAATTCAGAGTTGGTCACACAGCTCTTTCGCCGAAGAGATTGAAACGCCGTTTCGAGCCTCCCTAATTCGGTTCTTCACCGCTCTCCTCGTTCCAACCCATCACCCCCGATTTTGTCTCTACCTCATGGGGTGGAGCTCCGCCTTCCTTTCACTCCACTGGACAATCGGACTTCCGGGCGATCAACGACAAAACTTCTATGTCCCCAATGGTCAATTCCGACCGTGAGATGGTTCCTGAGTTTCATAACCACAGGAGCTATACAGGTGTGACACGAAAGAGCACCGCTAATCTTCTGATAGCCGATCCAAACGCGCTCTCTGACAGATATTTATTTCTATGCATTGTGGTCGCTCTCCGCTTGCGGCTATTACCTTCGCGAATCTCTTCTTAATGACCATCAGGTGTAGTTGGCTTGCGGTTTGCGGTTGAAGTGAAAGGTACTCGACTCTTTTCTAGTGGAAAAGAAAAACATCACAACAGCCATCGGTAGTTCTGAGGCCAAATTTCTTAAAGTAAGTTGGGAATGGGCCATGTCCCTTTGCAAATATGATTTCTGGTCGTTGCCATGGTGCTGGGGACGTCTTGACCTTTCACCTCCCCGACAGACAATAGACAATATCTGGCGTCAGTCTAGAACGAGCACTTTTCTTTCTTGTTGCGTTTCATTTCTTTCTTGTTGCGTTTCCTTTGTCCTACTCCAAAACTTGCAGCTGATCGCTATTTAAATCAGCAAATCTCATTTGGTCATGTGAGAAAGCATTAATTTATTATGAAGTCAGATTATTTCAAGTTGTTTTAATATTTACAATTTTTGTAAAATTAACATATAGAAAAATTTGACACTTCAATTCATATTTAATATGATTTGATTAATTTAATTTTTCATTTTCAAACAATTTTACTTCTTAGAGTGAATATTTCATGTCGATTTGATTAAGAAATAGCGATGTAATCCCCTTTTTCGAATTTTTGTTTTTGACCTTTCATATTAATTTCACACTTAAGAGGAAGGCTATTTATTTTTAAACAGACAGTTATAATAAAGTAAGCAACTTTTTATGTACTTTTCATTATTTATAATGGATGATTATGCTTCTTTACTTCTAATTATTTACTTCTTTTTGTATTAATAATCGATGTCAGGAATTTGATAGTAATTATTTTAAATACTTAAGTGAAGTTACTTAATTATAGAAAACTGAATTATTACTTCGTGATTTTCGAATTAATTGCATTATTATTTCGTCAGTAGCAAGAAACGCGATTATTATTTCAGAATTTTCAGCTACTGCTACTCTTTTATTTCCATTTCCTCTTAGAAACATTTTAATTTCAGTCTTTTCTTTTTTTACATAAATTTAATGTTTTTTCAACTTCCTTTATGCTTCTTATTATTTGTTCTTTTACTGTCAAGTATTTTCATTTATCTTGATTTGTTAAATTTTTTTAGCAAATCACACACACACACAAGATAAATTTCGCTTTTTGAAGATTTACAGAATGAGGATAACAAGAAATTTTTTTAATGAAGTGTTTTAGTTCTGCTACACATAAATCCACTGTTCAGGTAAGATTAGTAAACTTTTGAAATTTGGAAATCATCAGACATTTATAATTTTCAACTTGATTTCTTATAATATGATTCTGATACTGATAAAAATACTCATGATAAATTAGAATTTTTTTTTTATTTTTGCGGGTATTTTTATCTTTGATCGGAATAAACATTTTTTATTCATTCAATTCCTACTATTAGTTCACACTCTCCCTATATATATTTATTTATATATCTTGTTCAAATTTTCAATCGTTAATAAAATACTTTTTATTCATCCACTCAAGTTCAAATACATTTTTTAAAACTTGTAGTGGATGACACTTGATGTTAATACAGTTTTTCCAAAAATTAATTCATTAATTAAATTTAATTAATTAATTTTAGTTTTATATTGGAGAAAAAAATTTCTAAAATAAAATTTTTCTCTCTTGACCTAAGTAGGAAATGACTTAAATTATTTTTATATATTACTTGTTATTATGATGTTTCTTTTCAATGTTATTAGCATTGTGGCAGGTATTGAATTTAAGGAAACTGTTCGAAAAAATATTCATCTTACATTTAAACAGTTTAAAAAATGTTCTACTTTCAACGGACATTTTATTTCAAAACTAGATCTGTAAACATTGTTGAAATATGCCATTAATTACTTATCCTCTTTCTGCTGAGGAAATCACTTATTGTCAGCAACAATGAATTCAAATATTTCGGTGAAACACAAAATGTTCTCTCTATATAAAATTAATTTTAATTTTACGCAATTCTTGCCATTAAACAAAAATTACTCTATGATTGGAATAATCTTATTTCATCATAAGAAAACATATATTAAAATTATACAGAAACAATGTCAGTAATAACTTAAGATTGAATAATATTTAATTGGAAACTTCATGGTACACTTGAAGGAAAATTATTTAACCTTCGGTCGAAAGCAATACAAATGCTACCATGATCGGGCGCAACTCATCTATGAGATTAAAAGTTAAATTTTTGCTTAAGGAAAAGCTTATCAAACTGTAACTTTTTTAAGGAAAAGCTTATCAAACTGTAACTTTTTTAAGGAAAAGCTTATCAAACTGTACTATTCGGTCATACAAAGCTGAATTTGAGTTTCTAAATATCTTTTTAGTATTTGCTTGCAATTTCAACGAACAAAATGTCCAGGAATTCAAGGTGTAGTTGATGTTTGTTCTCCCGTAAGGTTTCTCAGTAATGACAACTGTTGTTGTTGAGATCCTGAAATAATTCGACATTTTTGAAACAATATATTGAAAATAATGATCAATATCATTGAATTAGTGTCTGGGACACAGGTACACCAAATTTGCGTGAATATAAAAAGAAATATTGAGAAAAGTTGCGAAATCAAAAATAAAAACGTAATCGGGCACAACTCATCTACCAGATTAACGTACCCCTCACGTACATCAAAATAGCATTAGAGAAAAACCATGATATCCTAGTGTGACTTGTAAGAAACCAGGAAGCTACTGGAAGTCCCACACCTTTCAAGGTAAAACCCGCTCTTAGGCACAAAAATATATGCGTGCTTCATCTCACAGATCATATGCGCCCGATTGAAGGTTAACTCTAAAAATGCCATGTATTGTTTCGACAATATGTATGATTTCTAGAAACCTCTGTTTCATATTAGAAGCAATTAAAATATATTTGAAGGTATCTTCAAAATATTTTATAGACAGTAACACGAATTATTTCCAAAAAAGATTTTTATTTAATATATAATAAAAAATGAAGATTGACATTTATTCGCATGTTCTGAAGTACTGCGCTGAAAGACATTTATAAGTAAAATTTTCCCGAAAGCTCCCCTTGAAGGCAAGAATATATTTATTTCTAATATTGCTTCCCTATTGAACAGTCAGTAATGTTACTATTTCCAGTCACATAAATTCTGAGATGCTACTGAAATATTTCTATTGAAAAGACTGCAAACGTCACTATTACTGTTATCTGACATAAAGCATAGGAAAGCTCTTCTGAAACGTAAAACATTGTTAAAGAGAAATTTACGGTCACTATCAAAATTTAAGGAAGATTATAGAGAAAAGATATATAACTTAAGCTATTTTTATGTCGGTAGAGCAATATTGGTGCCATTTTGTGAAAATTTATGGAATTATTTTCTTATTTCTCTTCAATTTAAAACTGAGAGAAATATAAACCTCGAAGTAATAAAAATAAAAAAAAAATACTTTACGTTTTAAGCATTAAAAGATGCTTAAAACAATTCTCTTCAATCTAAAAGCTCCTAATGATGAATCTAGATATTCATTCAGATTCATCATTAGGAGCACTGGAATTAATAAAAAAAATATTTGTTCAGATTTATAGAATTCAATCAATTTATTAATAAGATTTATTAGGAAATCTTCTGTAGAAAAGTAATAATTTCCGTAATAGTTTTATGCTTACCAGGACAACAGAGATTGTATTAAAATATTTTAATTATAATAAATAAAATCAAAATAAATTCTAGAATCAGGGTGATCATAAATTATTGGATCCATTTCGAAAACTAATACTTGAAAAAACACTAAAATGTAGCAACTTCGCTTTTTTTAAATGAGAAAGTAGCTCAAAAGGTGCTTTTTTTCAGATAGTTAACACCCCGTTACGGCGTACTAAATATGCTGCAGCGGGATATTTAAAACGCAAGTATCAAAATGGCTACCGTGCAGCAAGAGACACGTCTGTGGTTCCACGAAGGGAAATCAATTGTAATAGTTCAAAGGCTACAGATAAATTAAGGAGTGGAAGTCTCCTTCACTCGTTCCACAACTTAGTCTGAGACTGATGGTCATCTAGCACCTTTCCAATGATGAATATTTCCTGTGCCCTTAAATTGCTCATACCAACGCATGATGGAGTTCTTACTTGGAGACTGACAATTCCGATACTCTAGGAAAAAATATATTTGGATTGTTACAATTGATTTGCTTTCGTTTCTTATTATGAAACTGTAACTCTATTAACCCTCTGACCACTGAGGGTTCTCAAAATCTGAGTACAGTTGAATACGGAGGTTTGTTTACTAATGGATAGGTGAAATAGATTCGCCCACCCCGTTTCCCCTTCTCTCTTCACTACGGGTGGTGGAAGATATCAGTGGAAGGCCTTTCATCTCTTATCTCTACCCCAAGCCCAACTGCCTTCTCCCCGCATTCGGAACAGTAATGGACTGAAATCCGCCCCACTAGTATAGAAGTTGCTTGGCCGGTTACGGCCGGCTTAGGAGTCACAGGGTTAGTGCTCAAAGTTCCTTCAAAATAGATTTCAGAGTTAGTATGGGAAAAAATAGTATGCGAATCAAACTTATTTCCGATATTTGTATTGACAAATGTACGTACAAAAATCTGAAAAAGCAAATAAATAAATACAAAAATTCAATTCGAATGTTAAAAGTCTCCAGTCGCGTTTGTATGGAAAAAAATAAATAAAATGTTTGTGTTTCAAAACGCAAACCGTTTCCTCCTTCCGTTTCATTGTGATTTTTCAAACAGAAATGTGTTTCTTTCTGTACGTGGGGTATTTTGCTCTTTGGTGCGAGAAAAAAGACGAACAGGAATTCAATGGTCTATGGGCTGGATACAAGATTTTTCATGACTCCTTCATAATGCAATAGCAATATCCTTTCGGTTTTCATTGAATAGTATGCATTCCCCTTACTTCTTTATTGGGAAAAGGATCGCCGACTTCCTGAACGTCTTTGGTGAGAAAAGTTGGTTCACTAAATCCATACTAGAAGTTTCAATTTCCCCTTTTTCTCCTCAATAAAGAGAACTATGAGGAAACTACTGAATGAAAATCTAATTCAGTGGCGTTCAAAAGGTTTCTCTTTCTTCTACCCATACATTTATTGACTGCTGTGTATTTCTATATTGTGCCTTGTGTACTTTATTTTAGAAAAATTCTTCCTGTGCTAATTTTTTTTTTGAATGACGTAGATTGTAACGAAATGAGAAAGATGTAGACATGTTTTAAAATATCATTTGGGATTCAAACTGGTTTGATTTTACGTTCTGGTGAGGAATACGTCACAGTGATCAGGATTGCAATGAACTAAATCGAGATTTTTCTACTAAATTTAAGAAATTGAAATGAAATATATTGTAAAATTTCTTAAAGGAGTCTTTTATTAAGGTATATAAAGGGTGCTCACTTAAATAAGGGCCATTTCCCCATTAACTTTAGAACGACGTTAGATATAGTCATAAAAGTGGTATCTAGGTATAATATACGATGATACCGCCTACAACGCCACCTGGCGGAAAACTCCGGAGTTAGCGTTCCTATCTCGAAAACGGCACAATATTTGGAAAAATAGTCCAATACAGAGTTATAGAGCATTATCGTTTTGGTACAAAAAGATACCTTGTGCACATTAATACTTAGAAAGGAGTACTTTAAATGTACTTATAATTGTTCGCAATTTCCGTGATTGTGCGTCACAAGACATCGAAAAAAGGAGAAAATCTTATTTTTCGGACAAAAAAATGGCCCCAATATACTTTTCCCTGCGGTAATAACTCAATCAGCAGGTGCATATGACCTTTCCGCCAACATTGTATACATTCGATACATACCAACATTTCGATAACGTCTTGCTGTTGCTTGTGCTAACGCACCAACTATATGCTAAAACCTGTGCAAAGTGAAATTCAAACAAGGCCTCAAATCTGTGTTGTAGATGACGGAGAACACTTTGAACACCGAAAGCAAAGGTATCTTGTGATGAATAATTGCTTTTTTTTCATTTTAACCCGTTTTGTGACATCACAGTTTCGGAAATCGACAACAATCAAAGGTGAATTTTAAGCCTTCTGTTCTTAGCATTAATGTCCCCAAGGTGTCTTTTTGTACTAAGTCGATAATGCTCTCCAACGTTGTAACTGACTATTTTTCTCTATATTGTACCATTTTTGAGATAAGAGTAATAACTCCAGAATTTGCCGCCAGGTGGCGCTGTAACTGGTCTCTAGAGTCGCCAATAACCTCGTCTGCAGGCAAAAGACTCTTAGGATAGTGAAATTCATCATTGGAAACAGACATCTTTTTCGATCTACCTAGCCTTC
>BGPR01004737.1:66241-83927 GCA_013235015.1 Araneus ventricosus
CTAATACGAAATAATAATGTAATAGTGTACATTTCGTTGCCATATATTGTGTACATATCTGTTTTTTCTGTCTTTTTGTATTGATTTTTGTCTGAAATAAAATTCCCGTGTCTTGCCCACCAAACCGTTTAGTGACTGGACTGGTCACGGGTACGGGGGTAAAAGACGGCGTTCTGTTCTGTAAGTGGTCGTATTGCGTAGCGCATAGCCATTTTACTATGCGTAGACACCGCCTTTAGGACTATAGATGCTGTCATTCTGAAGGTAACATCGGGTGGCCTTTAGTGGGCATCTTGTATATAAGCATCATATATTTATATGTAGTCAGTCATGTTTCAACCCGAAATTTTTGAGACCAAAATAAAGTACGTAAGAAGAAAGAAAAAAAACCATGATTATGAAATTTCAGGTCCTCACAACATAATATTTAAAATTTAAGAAGGTGCTCTGAAAATGAAAAGTTTAGTACATGTTTTACTGGGAAAAAAGTGGAGAATTTTTTATAATGATTAACCTTACTAGAAAGATGTTTTGAATTAGCACACTATTTTTAAAAACTCATGTGGTACTTTGAAAGGTCAAGTTTTTCATTGGTAAGACGTACCTTCTCCATTTCTTTCGCCAATGAAGATCACATATTCGACTTCTCAGCAAATTTTTTTCATTACAATTCTGGTATCTCACTTAGAGATCTTACATATTTGTAGAAAGAGGAATTAAAATATTTTTCACAGATGTGAAATTTTAGACTGGCAGTGTCAATTTAAATGTTACCCTCATCACATAACCATAGTTTACAACAACGAAGTCGTCCTCTTATTGCTTCAAAGCCGGAAGTTAATTTAACGAAATTAGACAAAATTAATCCTTATTATTTGATCACAGTAGCAACTTACGAGTCATTACTCAAATGTATTAAAATTTGTGTATTAAAATGGTACAGAAATGTGAATATGTATTATGTATTAAAATAAAATTGATATTGATGTTCATTTTTTATCAGTTTGATTTATATTATCTGATAAAGAAAATGAATCCTTTTACTGAGAAAAATTTATAACATTTTTTCTTATTTAAGTTATAGAAATTTTAAACTGCAAGTTCAAAGTTAAAGAATTTAAGTACAAGGCCCTTAAATAGCACAAAAATAGAAAATCTATATCATTTTAAAACAAGGTGTAAAATATGTTGTTATTTTCTACCTTGAAAGAGACTTTACCTTATTTCTTTTATATTTCATAGTCGTGATTTTCTGATATAAACTATTTCCCCTCAGTTTTTTGAATTTATTCATAATGTGATAGATCAGAAATATGAAAAATGTTATGATGCTTATGATTCCGTATCGAAAGATAAGTCTAAACATCCATTTCAGTTCGAAACAAGGTGTTAAATATGTTGCTATTTCACATCTGAGAAAGAGATTTTACCTTATTACTTTTATACTTCACGGTCGTGATTTTCTTATCTGAACTATTTCCCTCAGTTTTCCTGAATTTATTCATCGTGTGATAGATCAGAAATATGAGAAACGTTATGATGCTGACGATTCCGTATCGAAAGAGAAATCTAAAAATTCATGTCGTTTTGAAACAAGATGTAAAATATGTTGTTATTTCACATCTGAAAAAGACACTTTACCTTATTTCTTTTATATTTCACGGTCGTGATTTTCTGATCTAAACTATATCCCTCAGTTTTTCTTGAATTTATTTATAGTGTGTTGGATCAGAAATATGAAAAACATTGTTGTGTTTATGATTCTGTGTCGAAAGATAAGTCTATATCCTTCTCGCGTTATATGAAGCTAAAATAATGAGTCAATTTTCTCCCATTTTATAACTCTGGCTATACATTTTCTAGACGCTTCAAATCTGAGCCTTATCTTTAAGTGCGAAAGAAAATTTTAAGCATGAATACGGTGTGAATTTGTAGCAAAATATTTAGCATCTAACCGGTTTAAAAAGAAACAATAAAAGAAAATTACTGGTAGTTTCTGCAATTGAAAATAATGCATTTAAACGTAGCTAGTTGGAAGTCAGAACTTGATGATCTTTGATTCCCCGATATCATCATATCTGGATGACGAGTGAAACTCATTTGCTGTAACGATTGGGAGAAAATGAATGCTTCTTTTTAAACCTTAACGTCAGCCGAAAATAATGAATAAATACAATCTGAGGGTGAATTAACCTGTTTCAAACTCCTCGAAAATCTCATATCTTTAATGTCCCCATGCCATTTTTTAAAATTTGAATACAAGTATATTGCTCGAATGAAAGTGATTTTTTTTGGATAATGCTTCTAATTGAGTTTCAAGTACAGTATATGGTGCACATTTTTTTATAAATGATGCAAGGATTGAAATTCTCCACATTTAAAAGATACACTATATGCCCAAAAGTATCCGGACACTTGCAGATTTTCATATTTTTTAGAATTTCTCCGGAATGGTTTAACCGACTGCATTTAAACTTCGGACATGTAAAGAATAGACAATAACTCACATTTTACATTGAAGATTCGGTCTTGAGGGCAATTAGGGGGCCGTCTACAAACTGATGAAGATAAAAACGTTTTTGGCCCACCCCGCTTCACAGAATACTGATAACAAGATGAAACTTTTAGAAATGGTAATGTTTAATGTGCAAGATATTTACAGGAATTTTTGTAAACTCAGCGCAAATATTTGGGAAGATATAAAGGTTTTCTTAAAAAATCTCAAATTTTTCCACCTGTTTTTTGCTTATAACATGCAGAGTTTTCTGTTATATTATGCGAAACTTACAGAAAAGATGACAATATGTTAGAGAAGCATTTGTGTAAAACTTTGGAAAAGAATTGTTGAATATTACAGGAATTATGAGCAATTTTAGTAAATAGTGTTTTACTGCGCATGCGCGAAACATATTGTAATTTTTCTTTCACAACTTTAAAGCCAGATATATAGGGCAACTTATATAAAAACATTCAGTTCAATATCATTAGTATTCAGAAAGATATCGGCATTACAACTAGCAAAATTTTAGCTCCTGTCGAAGAGAAGCTAAAAGATGAGGGGTTGTACACAAATTGATATTTTTTAAACTTATATCTTTAAATAGTTATATTGAATTGTATAGCGGTTAGAATTTGCTGCATACCCATGAACACTTATCAATTACGTGCATAACTTAAATTCCAGCTAATTAGGCACTATAAATAACAAAAATTTTATTACTTTAATTATATTATTTACATGATTATTAACAAGTTACATATTACAATTTTACAGCCAAACGATATTTTTAAATATATTTATTTTATGGCGAAACGATTTTTTTATTTAATTAATTTCTTTTCTTAAAGTATTTTAATAATTCTGCATATATATTTTTTTTATTTCTTTACGAATATTAGATGTGTTCATGGGTATTCAGCAAATTCTAACCACTATACAATTCAATATAACTGGGGTGGGCCAAAAACGTTTTTATCTTCATCAGTTTGTAGACGGCCCCCTAATTGCCCTCAAGACCGAATCTTCAATGTAAAATGTGAGTTATTGTCTATTCTTTACATGTCCGAAGTTTAAATGCAGTCGATTAAACCATTCCGGAGAAATTCTAAAAAATGTGAAAATATGCAAGTGTCCGGATACTTTTGGGCATATAGTGTATTTTTGATATGTTTTAGTTATTTTAGCAAACACTACGTCAATGCCGTTCTCGATTTCATCATGTCACAGAATACTCAAAAGAGCACTTTCTAGCATAATGTTACTATTTGTGAAACCAGTATTGATATTAATGCAAACAAAATATATAGAGGGATATTTTTTGAAATAAAAACATGTATATCGTATGTACTTCAAAGCTCTTGTTTTTCAAAGAAATCTCAAATAGAAAAAGATAAAAATGAGATGAAACTGTAGTCTATCCTTAGAGTATTTTGTTGAAAGTTTTTTGAAACCTTATATCTTTCAATGCAGCTTTTATATTCGTGCTATCTTGTTAAAGAACTCTTTTCAGAAAAAATATATATTCAGATGGTATCTTCTTACTTTGTTTCGTTTACTCATATATTTAGGATAAAATTCGTGACTACATGTTCTCTTACTATTTATAACTAGAAAAATAACCCGTCATGGTATGACGGGTGCAAATTGTCTCTTCATTCGAGAGATTTCCCGTCAAATTTACGTGTTTAAATAGATATATATGCGAGAGAAATGTTTGGCATTGATTGAAAACAAAATAAACATATGTTTTATGAGAGGAAATATCTTTTTTTATTTACATATTATTTACATATTTCTTGAATGAAAAAACCTCCTGGTCTAAAAATAATCTAGAAAGTCTAGTAGGAATAATCTAGATAGATAGAAAATCTAGTTTCAAAACAAAGCACTTCTCTGTTTGCCAAACTTTGCCAAAAAATAATATCAAATTATACCACCACGATTGCAATAAATAGTGAGATGCATCGTGGCGTCCGAACTATATCACGCGCATGATATACCACTGACGTAATTTACTATTTTCTATTAAAAAACGGAAATTAATTTGAAATATTTGATTAATATGACTTAAAATTTCTCGGAAACTATTGATCATAGCGAGATAAATTTTATATCAATCGATAGAAAATTTTATCTCACTATTTTAGTGCTGTTAAATTTGAAATTAGAACTAAAATTATTCTTTTAAATTTAAAATTACTGATATTAAGTTGTCTAACAATGAAATAATGCTGTTAAACGTCTCGCAGTGCTATGGCTCGGGTGTTATTGTTGGTGACGTCAGAGCGTTATCGAGAGATCGGGGCTATTATATTAGTAATTTGTTTCTAAAGTTCATTTTTTACCAGTTTTTCTTTAACTTGACATGTTTCATGCTTCTACAGACGTAATTTTGAAATCGATTTTTTCAACCACTTCTTCATTCACTGGACTACTGAAATTTTCTACAGTTGCATGTACTCAACCGTAATGTATTCTTATAATACTTTTGGAACTAAATTATCATTTAATCGATAAAATGCAATCAATCCTTTATTCCGTAGGAGTGTCGCCAGCTGTTAATTAATTGGAGAAAAAAATTGATTTTCGAATTCCTTAATCTTTATGATAATGATTAATTAAAATATGGACGTCGGAACAAAATCATAAAAGCCTGAGACGCTGAAGGCAACGCCATAAAAAATTAAACTATAGTCATAATAAATATCATATAAAGGAATATATTTTTCATTGAAATTTAAAATTGTAGCGGTTACAATTCACTGCCTTCTCCTTTTATGGTAGGTGGCGCTACTAGATCCATCCGGGTTTTTCCCATGATGCCTCTCTCTCTTCTTCTTCTGTGTACTTGTGTTGTGTTGCTGTTCTCTGTCTTGCGTCTTGTACCTTCTAATGCACTGTGTCATGGAAAGGAATATATAGAATAAAAATCATTGAAATTTAAAATATATTATAACTGTGATTAAAAGTCTAATTAGAATATTTCAGTGAACGCTTCTAGATTTCAAAATTTTTTTGACGTCTAAATTCTTGATTAAAAATTATTTTCTGTTGTCGAGAAACAACTGAGGGAAATAATATCTACTTAAGAGAAGGCGGGTTTTTTTAAAATAACATATTTATTTTTATTTTGATTGTTGAATAGCATTTTTTAAACAATTCGCTATTTTCGTATCGAAGTGAACAAATTTATTACCAATAAAATATTCATTTACGACAAACAAATAGCTAAAAATATCCCTTGGTGAAAGTATTATTCAGTAACTTTCTCTACTTCTTAAACTGAAGATTGCTTTTACCTATACCTATCAACCCAAAGATTTTATTTAGACACAACCGTATTCTCTGAATTCTCTTCTTAATTTAATAAAAATAAATATATAATAGATTGTGAACGGTATTTCAGACAGCTTATTTGTTGTGTTTCAGTCGCTTTTTTAGGCAAAAAATAAGTTTCCTAAGATTAATTAAGTGTCCTGGCTTCTGTTTTGTAGTTCCTATCTCACTAAGGTGATCATTTTCTGAAAGTTGAACGAGAGGAAAATAGAAAAAAGATCCAGAGGTTTTCGAGAAAGTCCGCGGCTTAAGTTGGTGACTCCATAGCCTGAAGGGGAATATCCGGCAATTTATTTAGAGTAAGATTATCCCGAAAATATCGAAGTTTAATCAATAGCTGCTATGTTTTCTACTAAAGTTTCTCTATCTGCACGACAGACAAAATTAAAGCTTTTCGCCTTCAATCCACAATGAAAGTTCAAGCTGTATTTATTACTGCCATCAAATTTCAAGGTGAATGTTGAGAAAATTAAATATTATTAAAGCGCATAAAAAATAGGAAATTTTTCTTCACAAACTTCATCTAGATTCTGAATGAGAGTTTCTGGAGTTTGTTTTGTTGGAATATATCGTTATTTTTCTAGTCGAGGCTATTAGGGACAAGCTTCTTAAATTCAAACCAAATATTTATTACAATGTTAACACACACTAATTGTGGCCCCAACTACTTAGAAATTGCCCATCAAGTTTACAAACAATTTAAAATATTGAGAAATTTGTAAGTATGAGATAGAGAGCATTCACTAAAGAGATTCAGTGGAATGATAGGTTGGTTTGAAATTGATAGATAGTTTCGTTTTCTAATCAGACCAAAAATTCTTCGTAAACAGATTACATGGTAGGAGTATGTATTAAGATTGCGGGAACTTTCATATGTTGTAATTATTTTCATAATTATATTTTCCTAAAGTATAATTTTTTAAAATTTTTGTCATGCTTTTCTACCTATTAAACATAAAAGAAATTTCGCATTATTACTACCTAAGAGTCGATAAGCTTTTCACTATCACCTAAATTAGTATAAGCATATTCAGGGTGACTTTTAATTAACCTACAACTTTTAACTGAAATAAATTCTCAGAGTCTCACTAGAGGGCGCCACGAATGCATGCAGTGGCAGAGGGCTTAAAAGAAATTTGTTTCGTATCAGTTCCTCGCCATTTTGAAAATGTCTGCCCAAGAGTCATATTCAACCGAAGATCGCATATTTATTATTAAAAATTGGTATTTGTGGTGAAAATTCCACACCATAGAACAGACAGTGTGTTTGACACCATTAACAGTGTGTTTGGTACCCTAGTTATCTCCTATCAGTACCTAAACAGTTATCCTGGTGCATTGCATTGGCCACCTTATTCACCAGATCTGAATCCATGTGATTTCTTTCTTTGGGATCATATGAAAGATTTGGTGCACAAGAAGAAGCCGACTTACCTTATTAGCCCAAAATGTCCACAACTAAATCATTTGCATTACATTAAAAGAAAACTCTTGAACTTGTAACGGACAACTTTGTGACTATTGTATCACCTCTGACGATTCTGAATCTCTAAACATTTTGCATTTAAATCCTTTTCAACGTACTTTTCAATAAAAAAATGTTTATAGGGTTATCTTCAACGACTCAAGAGTTATTTCGGTTAAAAGTTGTAGGTTAATTAAAAATCACCCTGTATTAATGGAACGTTAATTTCAGCATATACTCAGTGAACATAAATTAGAATAAATTCTTCTAAAAAGACACAATCATTAACAAGACAAGTTGAATATTCAGCGTAAACTACCTAGTGCACCATTATGATAGATTAAATACGCTTAAATATGATCCCGATGCATTTAAAAGTAATTAATATAATTGGAAAATATATTGAAACACCCCTTTTGAATATTTTATATCATGAAATTCTATATTTAAAAAAGTTAATAAAAAGTAATTAGTATAATTGGAAAGTATATTTAAACACCACTTCTGAATATTTTATATCCTGAAATTCTATATTTAAAAAAAGTGTTAATGAAAAGTATTTAATATAATTGGAAAGTATATTTAAACACCACTTTTGAATATTTTATAAATTCTATAGTTTTAAAATAAATGTTTAATTTCATGGACTCTTTCGATATCCTTCAGTAGTATCGATCATTTCGCGTTTTCCACGAGAAAAATGTTATTGTTCTAAAACAAAATGTTTTCTTCTTTCCTGCCATAATGGTCTTTGAACTAAAAATATCTTCTGCATGAAAAATATGGACAAACCTTCTAGAGTCTTTAGGCTGGAAACAAGAATTTTCTCTATTCTCTGATATTGCAATAACAATATCCATTCGTCTTTCTTGAGAAATATCTGTTCTATAAATTCATATTAGAAGTTTTAGTTTTCACTTTACCTTTTGAAAAAAGAGAACGTTGAGGAAGCTTTTGAATGAAAATCTAATTCAGTAACAAACAGTTTTTTTTTCTTTCGGATGCTATTATTCTGGTTTTTTTATATATTCGTACATTACCACCTTTATACTTTGTTTCAGCAAAATCTTCTTGTTTTGAATTTCTTTTGAAGAAGGTAGCTTTGCAAACTACAAGGTAGCGCGCAATGTATTGATCGTATTAATTTTATGATTTGCGATGGAAAACTATTTCTTTCATTTCAGTTTCTAAAACCGGTTGTAATTAACATAGAATAAAATTTACTTTGGTGTCAAAAAGCCATAAGAAGAAATTTATAAATTGAAACTGGAAAAAGAATTCAAAGATCTTAATAGCAATTCGTTATTTAGAGAATCTACGAGGCAACAATTATGATTATGGTCTTTTAAATTGAAATATTTGTTACTAAATTAAGTTACTTTGATTGATATTTCGCTCAGGTAAAGTCTGATTTAAATCAGACTTTACCTAAACAAAATAGAAATTTTATCGCATTATTCGGGAATTAGCATCATAGAAAAAGAGAAGATGGATGCTTTACTTAGTAAGACGCCATTTTTTTCTCTTGGCTTGAACGAACCTCGGCTATAGTTTAGTCCATTTTTTGATGGTAATTTTCTTTTGTTTTTTAATGCTGATTAAAAAGAAGATTGGAATGAATAGGGGATAATAACTTTTGCAGCTGAAAATCTCAAAAAAACCTTTAATCAATCAATGAATCAAAGCATCATAAGTGCAAAATTCATGTGAGAAAAGCAGACATCTGGAAAAACTAATCATGATAAGCTTATCTGAATATAAACAGGGCTGAGACTTAAAAATACCAGAAGAAATGCTATTAAGAATCCTATACGCAAAAAATATTATCTGTCCGTTTTTCAATGCATTCAAACATATACATATTTTATCTATCCGCATTTAATTATATAAGCCTCTTCTACGTGGGAAAACTTACCGTTACTCCTTTATGATTCCAGAGATTTTGTAGGACTGTATACTGGGGAAACTGGACTGTATCTGGATAAACTAATCATGATAAGCTTATCTGAATATAAACAGGGCTGAGACGTAAAAATCCCAGAAGAAATGCTATTAAGAATCCTATACGTAAAAAAATATTATCTGTCCGTTTTCCAATGCATTCAAACATATACATGTTTTATCTATCCGCATTTAATTATATAAGCTCCTTCTACGTGGAATAACTTACCGTTACTCCTTTATGATTCCAGAGATTTTGTAGGACTGTATACTGGGGAAACTGGACTGTATCTGGATAAACTAATCATGATAAGCTTATCTGAATATAAACAGGGCTGAGACGTAAAAATACCAGAAGAAATGCTATTAAGAATCCTATACGTAAAAAAATATTATCTGTCCGTTTTTCAATGCATTCAAACATATACATATTTTATCTATCCGCATTTAATTATATAAGCTCATTCTACGTGGAATAACTTACCGTTACTCCTTTATGATTTCAGAGATTTTGTAGGACTGTATATTGGGGATTACATTTGAACATGCTGCACCAATTAAGGGTAAGTAAGGTAAATAAAAGATATAGGAATAAAAAAGTTATTTACCAAGTTTCAGTGATATATGTTAAATCCTGAAGGCGTTATTGAAAATCGTTTTTCCACCAATATAGAAAAGTCAAAAAAGAAGTTGTGAAAATATCTTCAATTCCATTGTTTGCCTTGAACCCTAAATGGAGATGATACCAATAGCTTAAGAAATAATAACGATAGAAATTATGCTCTCTTGATATTCTTTCGAAAGGAGTTGTCGCCCTAGTAATGATGGGCAGGTTAAAACGGAATAACAAGGGGTGTTAGACTCGTACCATGTGGATAAAAGTTCAGATACAAGCACAAAATAGAGGATTCGCTTCTCGGGGAAGAGTCAGAAAACTCTTCAATGGGTGAACGAAAATCAATGAAAGACGTGGCGACATGAAGCTATTATATTAAATTGAAAGAAAGGACCTTATCAGATAGTGATTCTTCTTCGTTTTATTTTATAAAAAATATTTTTACGTTAGAAAATATTACATATGAATATCTTTTCCCTCCGACGAACGCCAGGTATATTATCTTGTTATTTTTAAAATTCACAAAAAGATTTATAGATTATTTTCTGCGATGCAACATAAAGCTTGGCATTCTGCAAAATTCAGCATTTCATTTCGAACAATATTAATGCTTAAACATTTTGATATTTTTCACGATCTCAATCCCTCTGTACGAACTTCAGCACAACACATTTCATAAACAAGTCTTCGGAGCATTCCATAAATATGTTGGTAGCGTAGCTGGGGTGTAAATGAACACTGCAATTTATGAAATCACTGCATATATATATATACTTAATCTCCACTAAGATAATATGAATGCGTCTCTTTTTCCAACTTTAGGAAGTTTCATATTCAACGCATAGTTTTTCAGTCCACAAAAATTGGAAATGAGGATTGTGCGCTGAATTAACACAGGCACTGCAAGGGCAATTCTGAAGTAAACGTTTTCTAATAAATGCTGTGTATCAAAAGGCAAATTGTTTGATTTTGATGATATTAAAAAGTTAGTCTCTGAAGTTGCAGAAAATTTTTAAAGATGCCATCCTTGACGCTGGACCTACTAATCGTTGCGTATCGCAACGATTAGTAGGTCGAGATAACAGCAGAGTCAACATCCGATTCAACTTTCTATACATAAAGATACAAATTATAAAGCTCACATATTTTGTGGTGCAATTCAATGATGCAAAACACCGAACAATGCGAGAATTTTTAATCCAGGACAGGTTTGAAGTGTATGAATCTTAAAGATTATGAGATTTTAGACACATTTTCTTTTGTACAAAGAATACACTGTTTGTAGTTTTACCAAGAGATAAATTTTGATCCGGAATTAATTTTTATGTTTTCATTTGAATTATTTTAGCATCCATCATCTTGTCATGATTTAAATATAAAAATATAAACATTGTAGAAAATAGATTATTTGAAATATGAGTGTTTGCAATTATTCCTCACAAATATTTAATCTCTTTTCTTTTGCTTCACTGTCAATAATTTAATCTCCTCTGAAACCGAAAATAATTTGGTATTTTTACTCTACTTCAATTGCATCATTGAATTGCACCACAAAATGTGTCGAGCTTTATTATTTGTACCTTTGTGTATTAATGTGACAAGTTTATGAAACAAATATTGATTTCAGATCAACGTTGAACGTAAATTTTTTATAACGATAGAAAAACACTATTAATTTGTTTGAAGATCCCTTGAACAAACATTGAAACTACGAATCCAGTCTTTGCCTTTCTCTCAACCAATTTCCCGTAACTTATTTGTTAATTTGTAAAAATAAACATACAATATATTAGCGCTATATCTCAGACAAAATATTTGTTATTTATCAGCCTCTCTTTTAGGCCAAGAAATAAATTTTCGAAGATCAATTACGTGTCCTGGCTTCTGTTTTGTAGTCTCCTATCTCACTAAGGCGATCATCTTCTGAAAGCTGGAAGAGAATGAAGCAAAATAGTAAAAAAAAAAAAAAAAAAGTCTAGAGATTTTCGAGAAAATCCGCGGCTTAAGCTGGTGACTCAGTACCCTGAAGGGGGAAAATCCGGCAATTTAGTTAGAGTTAGATTATCCCGAAAATATCGAACTTTAATCAATAGCTTGTACGCTTTGCTCTGAAGGTCTTTTTCGTCTTCTCTATCCCGACGCTCCAGATAGATAAGATCAAAGCGTTTCTTTGTTAGGGTCATAATGAAACTTCAAGTATTTAATGAAGATGTTATTTTTAAAAGTGTATATATATATGAAAGGTAATATCAAAAATCGAGAAAAAGATATGGAATATCATTTGTCTTATGGAAATAACTAAATCTGCTACTCCATGAAATAAATAATTTTACCTTTGTTGTAAATATTATATCGTCGTCTTTCCGGCCCAAGTCACTAAGCCCAAAATTTTAGTTTGAAGATGTGGTCAATTTAATGTTAATTAACTCTATCGATACGGAAACGTCCCAAACGCCTCTTCAAGCAAAAGACGATGGCCGTCCGAAATTTCCACCCCCTTTCCTTACGTGTGATTGATTTCTCACCGGCTGCGCACACTTTCTTCGTTAGAGTGGCTTGCACAGATGGGTTGGGGGGAAGGGAGGGATATCTCAGAATTCGGACAGTGCCAGCTGTCATTGTGGTTTTTGAGGAGTGGTTGGGGGAAAAGGAGGGTTATCTTAGAATTCGGATAGTGCCAGCTGTCATTGTAGTTTTAGAGGAGGGGTGTGGGGAAAGGGAGGGTTATCTAAGAATTCGGACAGTGCCAGCTGTCATTGTGGTTTTTGACGACGGGAGGGGAATTTCCCTTATCTTTGAAAGAGGAACTTGGACATTCCAGTATTTTGAGGTAACTCTATTTCAATGGTCTTAGGAATCAGAAAGTTAATTTAGAGTCGTTATGATAAACAGTAAAATTTATTTTAGAGATTTCTAGCTCCTACAGTTTATTTACTGTTGTTTAAATAACAGGTTTCTATCACTTAAGAATTAATATCAAATTCTAATTGACTGTAGTAATCCGTGGAAAGGTTTTTGTAGACTTAGGGACTTCTGCCTAAACGACGCACAGCCGCCAAGTTTCGGTTTGTAGTGCGACAAAAATCGAAATTTCAAGGCAGGCAAATGGGTTTATTTTCTTTGGGGGTAGGTAGAGAACCACATGGAACCCTGAAAGCCATAATTTTTTTTACATCTACACGTAGTCTTAGGAGGCTTTACCGAGATAAAAGTTGTAGAATGTCTTTCGAACACTCGATACGCATTTCAGCGAGCTTTCGGATTTCGTTCTGTAAAGATATACATTGGTCTTTATCTGTCTAATTTTAGATTTTTCATCATGTCTGCTTCCAGGGAAGGTAAACTATGCCGTTTTTAACAAATTATTTTAATATTTTCCATATTTTTATACTATATTTTGTAATGGCTTTTTTTCACTAAATTTTCAAATTTAAAGTGAATTTTAAAAATTTGTACAGCTTGAGACTGCCTTAAATCATTTTTATCTTCTTCTAAATGTCTAAAAATTAGCCCCGATAAACCCTGACTTATTCATTTATTTTATTTTTTAATATCATCCATGCCAGTGAAGAATTTTCACTTTTTCTTTCAATGACGCAAAAAGTAATATCTGGGTCGAAAAAACTCGTTGAAAGACTAAACTAACTTGTTCTAGCCCATATGTTAATTAATAAAACTTCAACCGACAATTAATTCAAAAAAATTATTAAAAAATTATCGAATTTATGTGGGCGGATACTCAATCTAAAATACATTTGAACTTTTCAAGACGTAAACGCTGAATGGTTTCAGACGTATTTTAAATCGATTTCAATATTTATTTCTGATTTAGTGCAGAAGCCGATTTGAAATTTCAAAGACAGGTTACTTCAGTGACAACCTCTCTTGAGCTATAGCTAAAAGGACGATAAATTTAGGCAAACTTACCACAAATAGATTTTCATAAATAAAAAATAATATAAATTATAATTCAAACGATGAAAAGCGTTGCCCTTACCCATTAACTCTTAAAAGTTAGTTATTTAAAAATGTTGGACTATTTTTATGAAGATCCTTTCATGAAATTCAATTATTATATTATTTTTGAGAAAACTGCGGTAATTTTACTTTGAAAAGTAACTTTATTTTAAGATTTAATGGCATTTATATAACATTTATATTATATTTACGAAATTATTTCAGTTTTTAATCGTTAAGAAAGGCATTTGAATTTATCACACAATTATTTATTAAGATATATTTTAAACATCGCAAATATTTGTAATGTTAAAAATAAAAAAATACCTACTAGACTTTAATAAAATTTCACAAATCTTACCTTAAAGCTATTTCCTTCATTTGGTAAAATTTGTCAGGGTTTTTTATATTTTATAGAACTAATTATTAACTTTTATGCAGATTACAAAAGTTCCTACCATAGAAAACAATGGGGACGAATGAAATAAATTAATACAATTCGAGAAATACTCAACCGATTGTTATGAAATTTCATGGGATACAACTGAAGTCCATTTCCTTTAAACTGAGCAAATTTCAAGGCTCTGATTTTGAGTTTCGACGCTATGATTTTTGTCTCGCAAGAAAAAGAAACTGGACCACTGTGCGACTACGATATTATGAAATAAATTATTTTACCTTTGATGTAAATGCAATTACCTTTGCAGTCAGAGAACGAAGATGACACCTGAATCGGTGTGACATTCTCCCAATAGATTTAAATCTGCAACTGTCTTAATACAAGGCGCACCGTTGAAGGAATCGTGCCTTACAGATAAGATATTCGGTCCTTGCAGTCATGATCCTGCCATTATACATTGATCCTTTAAACTAATCAGGATTAATAACTTTTTAAATTATTCAGAAAAAGGATCATGGTAAAGGTTTTGTTGTTAAATGACATGATGTTAATAAATAATTGGATCATTAGCAAGACTTATGAAAGTAGTTATTCAGATTATGGGCATCCGCCTACGTTAAAAACCCATTTTCGACCGAAAAATCAGAAACTCTTTTACGATCTTATCTTATTCTTTTAAGTTTTCGAAACAGTTTTTATTTTACATCTATGATTATCAGAAATGAAATTACAGACATTTTAGCTGAACACTACAGCTGAAAATGGAATAGTAAACAATACGATAAAGAAGAATTTTTCATTGCTTTTACTTAAAATATTTAAATTTTATCGTTTACTTTTATTTTATACTATTTTCCATATACCAGATATTGTTTTGGAAGATTTTCAGTGTGAATTTCTTTGTTTTCTATCAGATTGTTTCAAGTTTAAGTAATTTTCAATCATTGCAGTATCTTGATTAATGATGTATCATGAAATAAATCATAATAAACGTACAAAAACACATAAAGTTTACTTATGACCAATATTAATCATTAAAGTATCTGCAGATCAGCCAGAATGCATAAAAGTTAGTTGAGTGAAAAAAATATTTAAATCTGTTGACGGCGGCTGAATGGTAGATAACGATAATGACTCCTGAGGATCAAGAAAACGACTAAGAAAAAATTTCCAACATTGAAAAAAAAATTTTAAAGTGAAATAAGCTGGCGAAAAGAAGTCTAGAAATACTGAAGAATAGTCTAAAAACTGGTGAGTATTGAAGAAAAATTCTTTTTTCTTCTCATAGTAAATTAAAAAAAAACTTTAAACTCATTTTTCTCAAAATGTGATTTTTTCCAAAATTTTCATTTTTGAAACACGACTAAAATTCCTTCTAAAATATCCTCCTGAAATTTGGACTGCATTTTATTTATGATACTGTCTAGGTAATGAACCAAAATATAAGTTCAATTATGTTCAATTAAAAATTTATGTATCTTTTGAGTTTTGAAAAAAGGCAAAAACTCATTAAAAATTTATGATTTCTCACTTAAACTCTTATAATTTACATGTTTTTGAAGACAATGCAAAATTTTTGCTTCAGAACCTATCCAAAAGTTGAATTATCATATACAACTAAAGCAGTTATCATTCTGGTTATTTGTTTTTGAACGAGAGTGTTTGAAAAAATGATCAAATTTAGTGCAAAAAATTCTAAGTTTTTTTCAAATACTTAAGAAAAATATTTATTTCACATAACTTTCTTATATCTTTCATTAAGTTTTAACATAAATGTCGCATAGAAATACAAGAATATTACTTCAAATATCATTATTTTATAAAAGCCTCCGAACGTAGTCGGATACCTTAGTAAAACATTTTGAAGCCGTTAACTTAGTAATTAACTTACTGCTACAAAAACAATATTCTCTCTCAACATTTATAATTGATATCATTTTGTCAAAAATACTTTTTCTTGAAAAATAATATTAGTTCCGCTTTCTTTCCATTTCAAAATTTTTTGCAAATCGAAACCGTTCTGATTTCTCAGACATCAATGGAATTTAAAATATAATACAATTTTAACACTTTCGCGAAGGTTTTTTCCAACTCCAGAACGATTTTGGTAGCATAACTTATCAGTAAGTCACAAAAGAATGCTAAAACAAAGGTATTTATGGAATATTTATCCTCTGGTTTAGGGTGGGTACATATTAATTTGTTCCCATCGTCGTGATCACTGGAGTATGTATGTAGGTTCCAGTAGTCTTCATCGAGTAATTTTGAAAAGAAAAATAAAAGTTTTGCAATTTAATATTATAAAGCAATCACATTTCTATTGAAATTCCGCGATATTTTCGGAAAACAAAGCATACATGCTCTCAAAAAACCTGATGCATCATTATGAAAACACCGCAATACTTCAATCTACGTTACTGACAATCTTTACTGAACCCATTCAAGTTCACTACATGTTTCGTTTCGGAAATAACTAACTTTATTTCAGAAATGAGTATTAGATATATAGCTGATCATAAATTTTTAAAGGAAAAAAAAATAAGCTTTTTTTCATTTTCATGAAATTTGTGGTTTCACAGTGAAACGAAGGAATGGTAACGGACTATTTTTCCTCCAAATAAGATATCATCGAAATGCAATTTAAATTTTGCATTTAATTTATAAGCACACGTGAGTATTCAGGATATTCAACTTTAATAAAATTCAATATTACTTTCGAAGATTCAATTTAAAAAAATATCAATTTGTACAAGAACCCTCATCATTTTGTTTCTATTAGAGATCAAAAGCAATTTAGCTCTTGCAATTCCTATATCTTTGTGAATACTAACGGTATTGAAGTTGAATTTTTATATAAGTTGGCCTATATATTCGGCTTTTAAGTTACGAAAGAAAAATTACGCTACTTTTCGCCCTTGCGCAGTAAAGAATGCTCAATATGTGGTTTCACTGCAAAACCAATGAACGCGAAATGGTTAACTGAAAACTCCTTCTCAAAATTTGGTTGAATTAAGGGGAAATACTTCCACTAGCCCAAGAAGTATTTCAATCCCAAAAGTATTTTTTGGAATTCTTTCGGGACGTACGTGTTCCGACACTCACGAAAGGGTTAAAATTGTCCCTGCGAGATTCTAATTCATTTAGCAGCGATTATAAGTTTACAGAAAATTTTATTCTTAATTTTATTTTTTTGCTGTGTTACAGCATAATAACTTATGGAAGATTAACATAATCGAAAATGTTTTTATCGCGTAATCTATTAAATTGCTGTGCAAAAAAAATAAAAAAGATAAAAAACCCCTAAAATATAGATTTTAATAGCCTTTTCGTAGCCTTTAATAGAGCGTTTTTTTGTTTTAAGCTTCCATTACTTAAAAACACTTAAGATAATCAAGTATCCATATTGAATACAAAGTTGCAAATTTGCTTAATTTACCTTCATTTTTTTCACTGATATCATTCATTAACAGT
>BGPR01004737.1:87453-105501 GCA_013235015.1 Araneus ventricosus
CATAACCGGTCATCACTGCTCCAGAATGTTTCATGAGGCGTTGCACGTCCATCTATCTGTCTTTTACAGTTCTTCATATCAATTGTACAAAGAAAATGTATTTTGTACGATTAAAACTTACTCGGAGCAAGTTGTTACACTGTAACAAATAGCCAAACGTAATTTTAGCAAGTGGCCCCATGTGACGATATTTTATATCTTGATAAGTATTAGTGGTATATTACACTGGCACAGTACTTTTAAATATAATATCAATTACCTTAAACGTAGGTTTCCTTGTGATGTAGACATTAAACAGATATCTATAAAGGTTTCGACTCAAATAAAAAATTACATTTCAGAAGGAAAATTACAAATAGACACAAAATCAACATTATCACAAGAATTCTCTCTGCAATTGACTGCAGGCACTCCAGTGTTCGGTGAGGAAGACATACTAATGAGATCCACCATCTCGCTTGATAAAATTGAGCTTCTAAAGGCGGTTCTTTTAAAATTCGAAAATAACAACTTGCCCCGTGTAACAACTAAACCCGGTCTCCCATATATCTTTTTATTTCTATACTGCTAATCAGTTTTTTGAAATATTTCGATAATCATAAATATTTTCATCTCTATTCCTATTAAATACACATGCATTCATTATCTTTAAAGAGCCTTTTCTAAGAGAGTTTTTGTATTTTAAAAATTATCTATTTAATAACACTTAAGATAATTAAGACTCCACAATAAATCCAAAGTTATAAATTTGCTAAGATCACCGTTTTTTTCTTATTTTTTTCACTAATCCATTCATTAACGGTAATCTTTTTTTTTGTGAAGATGTTAATTCAATGTCCCTTATTCACTTTTCCGGAATAATCTAAAAGGTAAGTAAAGTAGCTGCAAAATAATATGGCTTTCGATCTTCTGTCTCCTTTCATACGAAAACATAGGTAATAATTTCTTTTTAATTACAACCTATTAGGAATTTTTTTTTTGCTACCGTGTCATTAAACGAAGCTAAAAAAGTCAGATGACCATTCTTAAGGTTCATTAAGCTTAACATTACTACGAACGTAAACTTCTGTATCTTTAATAGCATAATTGCAGGATCTTCATCCTGAAAACTTAAATGAGAAATGCAAAATAATTGATGAAGCATGTCTGCATTTTACGATGTGATGAGCTTGCTCAGCATTAGCATTTTAATTGCATTTGTATTTAGCTGTATGCGAAAGCGAAATCCAAATTTATGACCTTTCTTGTAGCTTTAATTTCTTCAAGAACAGAAAGATGAGTTGGATACATAATTGTATTAATTTTTAAATGTGGGTTTCTAAATAAAAGATGATATATATACATATTTTAATTAGATGAATTTTGTGCTCTATTCTGGAGTAAAGTATAACATTTTGTTGTAATATTTTGGTCAGGAATTTGCAATTCTACCTGTTTACGTTTTATTATTTCTCCGATATAGAGCATAAATAGAGCCTTTTTAAACCGTGCTTGAGTCGGGAATAAATTTTATAGATTTTAATTAGCTTGATATTCTTGGGCTTTTATTTTGAAGCATCGTAACTTCGAGCCTGATTTTAGAAGACGAAGCACGATTTGAACCCATGAGCGCTTCTGAACTATTTAAGCCACCCTTAAAGTTCACATGCAATTTAAAATAATGGCAACTTTATAAATATATGTTATAAAAAGAAGAAAGGATTACAAACTTCATATACCCGAGTATAATATATAAGATTTATATATCAAAAAAAATTTAAATATTCAATTCATAATAAAATATGCCATTGTTATCTAGATATAGCTTTGATACAATAGAAAAATCTATACCACACAGGAATTCTGTATATTTAAGCGTATGGAAAAAGTTTTAAGAAACAGTATCTATCATTGCCAGATGGCGAGGAAAAGTGAAGCGAAGTCAACATTAACCCAAATAGGAAACAATTTTTAAGTTTAAATTTTAAAATAGACAAACAAAACATAGAAACGTAAAAATTTTAGAAATTTTTATCGTTGCTCTCTGTCATACAGGGAGTCCACCAAAGTCCTTTTACCCCACATTAACTTGAGAACGGCGACAACTATTGCCACCAACTTGGTGTCTAGGTACAGTAAAGTGACCATGCGCTAAACGGTGATATCGGTTACAGCGCTACCTGGCGTTAAAGAACGGAGTTAGCGTTCCTATCTCGACAACAGTTCAAGGTACGGGAAAAAGTCAATCACAAAATCGTAAAGCATTTTCAATTTAGTACGAAAAGATACCTTGAGCACAATAAATTTAAGAAGGAAACGCGTAAAACGCGCTTTTGTTTGGTCGTTATTTCCAACATTCTTACGGCTGAAAAGTGTTAGAAATAAAACAGAACAATTAGTTATCAGCAGATACTTTTGTTTTCGGATCAGAGTAGCAGCAATTTTTTAATTGCTTTTCCAATTCTAACTTTACCGGCTTTTTTAACATTTTTTAAAATGTTCAAGTAATTCTGTATTTTTTACAAAAATCATAATTATATTTATACTCACAAGCAAATACATAATTTAACTTAAACATTCTTTAGAAAATAAGATACAATAATAAGATCACAATATTTCACAACATTTTGAAGTTTCACACTATAAAATGCATCTATTTAACAGAAAGTTACCAGAAAGTTGGAAGTTACTTTAGAAGTAAATTTAGAATTTACTTTAGAAGTAAATTTAGAATTTACTTTAGAAGTAAATTTAGAAGTTACCTTAAATTTAGAAGTTACTTTAGAAGTAAATTTAGAATTTACTTTAGAAGTAAATTTAGAAGTTACCTTAAATTTAGAAGTTACCATAAATTTTTAGAAATTACTTTAGAAGTAAATTTAGAAGTTACCGTAACTTTAGAAGTAAATTTAGAAGTTACCATAAATTTAGAATTCACTTTAGAAGTAAATTTAGAAGTTACCATAAATTTAGAATTCACTTTAGAAGTAAATTTAGAAGTTACCATAAATTTAGATGGCTCTTCTTTAAGTTAAAGAACGATATAATAAAGGTAGAAAGAAAAGTTTGAGCAGCAACAAAAAATCTACTAAAAAATGATGAAAATGTTATTTTTCGTCTCAGTTTAGAGAAATAAAAATAGTGCGAATATTCATGTTTAGAAATAACAGCGTATTTCATGCCGAAAACTAGTTAAAAGTCTTGAAAATATCTTTTTGTTATTTTACGGATGAAAACTAATAACATTTTTAAATAAAATATTTTTATGAATGTAGACTAGATTTTATTTATGTGTCCTGAAATATTCCATTGGAAACATATCTATATAGCACTTTCTAGAAGGATTCTATAGAAGACGGATGTATAATGATTGTATTTCTCTTTAATATTTCCTTTCAAATGACTAGTCAGTAATATTACTACTTCTAAATACATAAATTCTGAAATATGAATAAAAATATTTCCTTTGAAAAGATTGCGAATGTCAGGATTACTATTATCCGACATAAAGTATTGGAAAGCATTCGTCGGACTTATAGTGTTAAAGAAAATTTTACGATCCCTATCTGAATAGAAAGAAGATTACAGAAGAAACATGTAACATAAGAAATTTTTACGTCCCTAGCTTAATATTGGATATATTGTTGAAGAATCTATAGCGTTTTTGGAATTCATTTCTCTATGATACAGATACACTTAAATCTTAAAAGTAAAAAAAATTAATAATCTTAAAAGTAAGAAATATTTTTTAAAAGGAATAATTCGATGTCTTTAACAGGCTGTATAGAAAAATTTGCAGCGGAAAAATAACAACTCTAAGCTAAACAGCTATAAACACAAAAGCTAAACAGCTATAAACACAAAAGCTAAACAGCTATAAACACAGAAGCTAAACAGCTATAAACAAAAAAGAAAATTTTCTGGGGGAATATTTAACACTATGCGCCCTATCCCGCCTCAAACCGCCCCATTCGACAGAGGCCGGACTCAGGCGGTTTCGGGCGCATGAGTGAATTTTAGGTGAGAAAAGTGGTCTCTTTCTTTGTTAACAATTGAACGCCAAAATTTGGGTATCAACCTCCTGGAATTTCTGTAAAGAAAGGAAGGATTTCATTCTGTTTCCATGAACTAAAATTTTCTTCACATTTTGAGGTACTGGAATTTTCACTCTAGCCGGGTTCAGAAAGTTAACGTATGTATATGGGAAACCTTAGGTATAGAAAAAAAACTCAATTTATTAACCCGAGAGGACGCTCGGGGGTCATTTTATGAACCCCAAGCCCTAGGAAAACTCCTATTCCTATAAAACTAGCAACTGTGAGGTCTCCCCTTTGCTTGAGGTCTTTACCTTGCCCACAGGAAAAGACCACCTGCGAACTCTCCGTTAGATTGCAAAAAATGCAACTTCATCATTTTTCGGCTTTATCAGTATTTTTAAATATTTAAATCTTCATCACCAAAGTTTATTTAGTTTCTTGTGGCATCTCTGGCAACTTTTGAAATTTGAACGGTAATTTTTTCAAGTTTTATTAAATATCTAAATTTTTCTTTATTATTTACTTAATAATCAACTTAAATATTAATTGCCTTAACTTTTTAAGTCTTTTCCTTTAATGTTTCAAGTTTATTAAATTATAAATCAAATTAATTTAACGGAACTATTTGCTCGCCATCTTTTCCGGCGTATGAATTTTTGTGTGAAAGGGCTTTAGCGTCCCTGACTGGAAAGATTCCTTTGTGTGATTTGAATTTTTTTTTTGGCTTGACTGAACTAGAGATGGCAGGTCACACCTGCGGGCTCCTGGAGGCCTTTGGGCCTTCAGGGAGTTTGTCCCTGAAGTATTTTTTTTCGTTGCAAATTAGAAAGAAATGGTTCGTTTCTTCAGCTAGAATTAATCATGTCTTTCTGAAAAATGTGAAAACTGTTGAAGAATGAACGATGTCAACTGGATCGAGCATGAACTGCAGTCTTATATGCACGCATGAAGTTATCCAGTCTGGTTTATTGAATTGCAGCACACAAATAATTCTCACGGTAAAATAATTGAACAGCCTGCCATTCGAAGGCTACTTTTCCGTTAAATTTGTGAAAGTGAAGGAAGTTCTGTTGGAAGCATTTGTGAGCATCAATAATGGAACTGAATCACCGACAGCTCGTTCAGAGCTTGTTCCTGATTAATAGCATGTGAACTGACAAATCTATGTGCGTTGATTCGTCTTTAAAATTAGTGCTGAAAATATCGTTTGTGAAAGAAATTTTTTTCGAGTTTATCATACATCATGTGTCTCCAATAAGTTTTCATGAGTAATAAAAGACTGCACTGTGCATTGTCAACATACTACAATTTTTCCTGCAGAAGCCAATGTTTCTTAGATTTAAGTAATTTTATTTTAGTATCTTTTTATCATATCGAGCCTGCAGCGCTTTTGTTATAATGTGTAGCTACATTTTTTTTCTTATTTGTTGTTTTTGATAGTTTGGTCGTGTGAATCATGATTGGATATATGAATTTTAAGTTTGTGTTAGTAATTGATTTAATTTAAACAATTGTTAAATAAAAGTTTTAAATTTAAAATTTTGATTCTGTTTCAATCTCTTTAAATATTTTCACAATTATAATTCTGCTAATCATGTTTTCAGCTTCTTCATTTAGCGCCCAAGTATTTTGAGGTGTCCGAAAGGTAGGTGTTTTATTAAGGTGCAGTAAAAATTGCATTATTATTGTATTCGTGTTGTAGCACCCAGTATTCATTTAATAATTGAATACTAAATCTAAATATTAACCTTTGGCACCAATCAAGAATTAAATTTTATAACTACCCATAATTAACACTCTCTAAGACTCGAATAGAAAAGATCGCGATGTTATCCAGTGTCATAAAATACAACCCCCCTTGCTTACGCAACCGGAGGGCAATGAGACCGCACGGAGTTGGAAGGCCTCCCAAGGTGCCGGTGCCGCCAAAGGAACCCTTTAGGTTCGGACCCTTTTCCAATGATGAGATATGAAAGAGAGGTCAGACTTGTTGTTGGAGGTTGCGGTCAGCCACCCGACAAATCCCTGAGTCTTAACTTTTCGGCCACGCCTCATAGGGTCTGGACATGAGAGTTTAAAGTTTGAGGACAGGAATTCGAGATTGAAGATCGAATGACTGATGAAGATTGGAAAGTCAGACTCTCGACACTCGAGTTTTCTGGACTTTTTCACTGGCGTTTTCTGACGCCGTGAAATTTGAGCCAACTTTTGGCTAGACTAGCTCTTTTAGTGAGCTGCAGAACGCATCAGAGCATTCCTTTGGAGAATTGCTAGAAAGGTAGCGAGTGTTATGTACCTGGCTGACAAATACCGACCTTGGTAACTTCCATAACCCTTTGGTGGTTCACTGCGTTTAATTGAACTATCAATTACCTCAATTTCCTCTTCCGGCCATCGGACTTATCAGTTTCCTGAATCGATTGCTTATCGATTGTTTACGAGTGACTCACCCTGATAACTGCGATTAAATCCAGTTACGAACATTTTCACTCTCAAGATCTCACCCGGGAGTTATGCAAATCTCTTGAATGTGTAATCTATGTCTAAATTTCTTGTACAAATGCCTTTAATCAAGAAACATAATTAAATTTTAATGTTCTGTATTATTGTGTATTGTTGATCTCTGATCGGACCCCGGTATCACTGGGCTAAGACCATACACCATCTTTTCATTCCTTTCTTACCAGTAGTTGAGTTAGTAACCTCCTCTGCATTTTCTGAGTATTTAGAAAATATTTTCGGAATTTTTCGTCCCCTAATACGCTTTTGATAAGTTACTGGGGTTATTGAATGACCCCGCGCGTCTTTCCGTTCGTTCCACCGTTCAGTTATTTCACGTGGCTGATGCGGTGAACTCGTTGTTTTCCTTGACGAATTGAAGTATTTACCCTTTTCTCATAATGCTGACTCTATACGAAAAGGAAATGGGGCATTTACGTTAACTTCTTGCAGAAGTTGAAACTGATGAAGATCCAGATTTTCACAACGAAGACAATGGAACTGAGGATGTTTTAGAAGATAATTTTTCAAATCATAAAAGTTTCAGAGTTGACTTCCAGTGGAGGAAAACAAAATTTAAGCAGAATATTCGTCATTGTTGTCATAATATTGTGTCCCGATTACCTGAAACAAAAGTACCAGCGAAAGATGTGTCACGGGAGTTATTCATCAACTATAACATAATACAATTAATTGTAGAGTGAACAAATATATTTTTGGAGAAATGTGCACAAAACCTTTCCCGTGAAAGCGATGCACGAAAAACGGGCCCTCTAAAAATTCGTGGTTTATTAGTGGATAATAATGAAGTAGATTTGATTTGTGTGTTAAGCACTACATTCTCAATGTCTAAAAGTCAAAAGCCTCATTTTTCCAAATAAAAATATGATGTTTTTAACAGCACAGGGTTGAATTTCAGTCTAAGCGTTCGCTAAGGTCGCGCGCGTCCTCTCTTGTTAAAAATCTTTGAGCATTGCCTAAACCATCGAACTCATCTACACCTTTTCATTATTTGGAATAATTTTTTTTCATGTTTATATTTACATTGATTCCTGAGTACGTCAGATACTGTAACTGTATTAAATGAAATCGAATAGAATATGAAAAGTTAAGCGAGAGACAGAAAACACCTTTTACGAACCATTTGTTTTAAGAGCGCATATACAGGGTATTTCGAAACTCATAGGCAAAAATTTAAGGGGTGATAGAAAACATCTAAACAAGCAATTTTCACAATACAATGGATGGGCGGAGAGCAAGCGGTGAACCGCTAGAAGGCGCTGTAATGGAAAACATAAAGCGCGAGTTTTCTTACACATCGTCATTTCTACCTTGGATTTCAGAAGTTATGGCGACGTGCAGTAATCAGGAAA
This sequence comes from Araneus ventricosus, assembly GCA_013235015.1. Taxonomy (NCBI): domain Eukaryota; kingdom Metazoa; phylum Arthropoda; class Arachnida; order Araneae; family Araneidae; genus Araneus; species Araneus ventricosus. The sequence continues at coordinate 95,342 of BGPR01004737.1, forward strand.
AGGCGGACTTTCACTTTATGTATGGTCTTGCGAATGGGAATGATTTGTAAGCCGAAAGACTGTACAGGCAGCGTTTCCCGAGAAGACACATGACATACCAAAAACTGTTCGAGCGATTGCATCGGTGCCTGTGTGAAACGGGATCCTTTGTCACCGGCATGCATGATACAGGACATGGGACGAGTGTGCGGACGCCACAAGTTGTAGAGGACATTCTACAAGGAGTGGGAGATCGTCCGGATATTAGCGCTCGAGAGGTTTCCCGTGCCGTAAATGTGCCCCACTTAATTGTTTGGCGAGTACTACGGGACGAAGGATTACACCCCTACCATGTACAGAAACTGCAAGCCTTGATACCTGCAGATTATGCGCCACGTGTCGAGTTTGCAAGGTGGTTTTTGCAACAGCTAGAGACGCAGCCTGATTTTAGTGCACATGTGTTATTCACGGATGAAAGCACCTTTACTCATGAAGGAATTTCTAATACACACAAACTTCACGTTTTCTTTTGAGCAGTTTCTGTAATTTTGCCACACATGCTATCAATAAAATTATTTAGTACCTCCTCTATCCCTTTGGTATTTCATGTGATAGTAACGGAGACCTCCTAGCGGTTCACCGCTTGCTCTCCGCCCAGGCATTGTATGGTGAAAATTTCTTGTTTAGATGTTTTGTATTACCCCTTAAATTTTTGCCTATAAGTTTCGAAACACCCTGTATATACATATCAATTCTTATCGAGTCTCCTCCGAATTATTCTACGGATTTTGCCCCATTCCAAGGAATTTTGGAATTTGAAACACGTAATACCAAAATCTTCCTCTATTTTAAGGAAAATCATTAATTTTGCCCCATCCCCCATTGCCCGTGGTCATGGTTGAAGAACATGAATTTGTAGAAGCAAATTGTGCGCTCTATCCTTTGCTGGTACTCATAACGTGCATTATTCAAACACTGTCAGAGCAACGTGCTCTTAATGAGATGATGGCTTAGGCCAAGCTAGTTGCTGGAATATTTCTCCAAAACAAACATGAATGTGAGGTGGTTTCCCATGAATTTCCTCTCGAAAGGTAACCAAACCCTATATAAAGGAACTATCAAACTTCAAGAACTTAGGTCAAACTTCTACTGTAGGTGCTACCAGAATGACCGGGCTGCTTTGGCCAACAGAAGATATCTCATATGGAATTTACTAGAAATGTTAGAATACGCGGAATTTGAACCACCAGGGCATTTTATTCTTGTATCTGTAAATCAATATGAAGCTTTTCAAAATTGCAAATAACATTATTTTACAAATTGCCCCATATCATTAGAACGCTCTCTAAGAATGAATATGAATTCGGATTCATAACGGAACTCAGGAAACAGTATTCAGCAGAAAACACTAATACAAATCCATACATTAAACACATATCCACGTACTTGTTTATTTATAACAATTGCTTCAATTTTCACTGTACGTAAAATAATCTGCAACTAGCCGCTCTCGCCGCCTTTTCCGTGCAGGTTCGTAGCTATATAAGCCAGCACCCAATTGGATCAGCGCTGCTCCTTCCACCTTAATGCTTCGAGGCTCTGAGCCCCTACTTTTTCTATTCTAAATACTGAATGAAGATCGGAGGGACAGACCATAAAACCATTGTCGATTTCATATTCTTTGTAGAAAACAGATTCCTTTAAAATTGTAAAACCTTTCAATAAACTTCATATAGTTGTAATGTTAACGTTTCCACGAATTTCGGCATGAAAGTCTTTATATACATAAATATAAAATGATATCGGCCTTAATAAGTAGTTTCCATTACCTACAATAGGTATATTGCAATAATTTTGGCACGCCATTGTGATGGAATTATTGGCGATCTATATATTTAAAAAATACGGTAAAAATTCAGACAGTTTGCCAGCACGTAACACTCGACGGATTTCGATAATTTTTATTTGATATGAAAGCTTATGACGTCTAGATATGTTATAAAGAGTCGCTTGCCCGACACAGCCCTCCATTTTCATATGAAAGCTTATGACGTCTAGATATGTTATAAAGAGTCGCCTGCCCCACACAGCCCTCCATTTTTCAAAGAAATCGATAAAACATTCTCCTCTGTACATTGTCTATGGGTAAATTGTTTAGAAATCCCCCAATCGTAACTACCAGACCTATTTTGACGACTTTAATTTCATATGAAAGCTTATGATGTCTATATATGTTATAAAGAGTCGCCTGCCCCAAACAGCCCTCCATTTTCAAAGGAAATCGATAAAAAATTCTCCTCTGTACATTGTCTATTTGTAAATTGTGTAGAAATCCCCCAATCGTAACTACCAGACCTATTTTGACAACCTTCAGACAGTTCTCCAGCCCCAAACACTCGACGGATTTCGACAATTTTTATTTCATATGAAAGCTTATGACGTCTAGATATGTTATAAAGTGTCGACTGTCCCACACAGCCCTCCATTTCCATATGAAAGCTTATGACGTCTAGATATGTCGTAAAGAGCAGTATTCCCCTCACCACCCATTTTTGAATGAAAACGAAAAATTATTTCCCCACTATACATTCTCTATATCTTTTTTCGATTTCGTTCCAAAATGGGGTGGTGGGGGAGGGCAGGCGACCCTTGATGACTTATCTAGACGTCATAAATTTCATATGAAAAAAAAAATATTGAAATCCGTCAGGTGGTTGTGGCTGGAGAACTATCTGAAGGTTTTACCATATTATTTTAAATATAACGATCCATTGTATGCTAAACAAATGAAACATATGAAAGGAGATACTAGAATAATATACATTGTATGCTCACCGCATACGGACGTAGGAATTTTATCTTATCGATCGGTAGTTTTTTCGTCTTTCTATACTATCAAGGAAGTTCCTTTCCAATCAAGTAAAAAGCTGCCATAAAATGAAAGCGGAGATGACATCTAGTAGAAATTCAAATAATTAAAGGGATGGAATAATATGCAATGAACAAAAATTTGTAAAAAATCGCGACATTTGTCACAAATAAAATAACTATGGACGTAGGAATTTTCTGTTTATCGATCGGTAATTTTTTTATCTTTCTAAAATATTAAGGAAGTTATTTTTCAATCAAGGGAAAAACTGCCAAAAAATGAAAGTGGTGATGACACCCAGTGTAAATTCAAATAATTTAAGTTAAGCAATAATTTGCAATGAACAAAAAGTCAAAATTTGCAAAAGATCACGACATTTGAAACAAATAATATTAGTTGTTATAAAACTTTTGAAAACATGAAATAAACATGTAGTGCAATAAAACATACTAAAGAGGCGTTAAGGCGTTAGAAGTCGAAAATATTTAAGAAAAAAATCCTCTTTTTAGCACGCTAATAAATGTTTGTTTTTAAAAAGAGGTTTTATTAACATTTTATTATGAAATTCCTAATAACGCGAAGTCTAATCAATAATTTATTCTGATACACACTATAAAGTGACGTGGAATGAGGAAAACAAAATATGAAAACTACTGATTGAATATTTTGAATACAGATTATATAGCATGTTGCTATCGCAACAATATGAAATAAAGTATTTAATTGTTAATTCTAAAAAAATGATATCTCCCTAGAAGAATTAATTAAGCAATAATGATATTCAGAAAAAATATTAATCTGAAAGAGCGGATATAATTTTGCTTCTTTATTAAAAGTAAAGAATTTTAAAACGAATTTACCGCTAAAAGTATATGTTGGTTAATTAATCAGATTAAATGGAAATAAATTACATGGCATCGCAGGTAATTGGCAAACATTATTGCTGAAGTTGTCTAACTCTATGTTATCATACGATTTGCTTATCACAATTTCACGTTTCTTAAGTCGAGAATGTACCTTTTCATGCAAAATTAGCATAAAGTTTAATGTATCAGTTGATCTCATCCAAAAATAAAAACTCTTAACTTAAGGTAAATATATTTTCTGTAGTTTAGATGATATAAATATCAAAAATAAAACCATATTATCTCTCGATTCTCAATATAAATACAATACTTATTCAAACAATAAGTATATCTAAATTTCGCGTTTAATATAATTTAATATCTACTTATTCACTCTCTTGTGGCAATATGAAACAGACTATGTCTAGAAATGGAATAAGCTAATTATCCCTTTGTTATTCAGTACGTGGGTTTCGAAATATGCATAAACCCTTTCATTTGATAAGGAATAACGTTCTATAAATATCGATGCCGAACACAGCCACTTGCCTCTACCCCTCAGCAGAGCCACCACTAGTAATTATCGATACGCAATGTTAGCCATGTAAATAGTTAAGAATTTTAATATACTTAGTCTCAGGATCCGTTTTTGATACTGAATTACAAAATTGTGCTGCCGGATAATTCAGATAACCAATTCTAAGAATTGACATTTCACATATAAAATATCGTGGAGACATCTCAGATGTTTCCTAACTCTCTTAGCTGGATTTTAAATACATTTTACTTTTTAAGTCTATAAGTTGAGTTTAAATTATATCTCCATGCTATGATGTGATATAACTGATTTTGCTGCCATGATATAAAAGCTTAAATAGAAAATATATCTTCGATTTTTCCAGAAGCAAATGGAACACATTAAAGCGTTATGGCTTAAGACTAATTAAAGTAAATTGTTTCGAACACAATCGCACTAAAAATTTGTTGTTAAGCATTAAACTCTCCGAATTAAAGCTTTCGTATATAAGGTGATGGTTAACCTTGCTGATAGGGTAGATATATAATAGGAAAGATATGTGCGATTTATCCAGAAATTAATCGATAAATTAAAATGTAATGTTACAGAATAAATTAATTAAAGAGAATCTTAGTGGTGTCGATGGTAATAAAAATTCGTTTATAAGTGGTTAAATATTTCAGAAAATTAAAGCGGTCCAAATAAGGTGGGGGAAAACAAATATTCAATTAAATAAATAAATTAAAATAAAAACCGAATTTCCGAAAAAATTAGATATTTATCACCTGTTGTTAACTCCTTTATAATTAGAGCTATATTTTTTAAATTGATGGCCGTTATCATTTTACACGAGGGCAATTTTGGAATGGTTCTTGAAAATTCTAAACGAAAATCGAATAAGGAGAACGATACTTGACTCACCACCACACTTTAGAAATTCGCACCCTATATCAACGTGAGTTCGTGGGACAGCACCAGTAGATGTTTGTACACAAGGCCAACATGCAGAACAATTCTTCGGATGAATCTTCTTGAATGCCTGATCTTCTGATTTCGAAATTGAACTTCTACCAGAAGTAATTTTTAGTACCTTACTTGAGCTGAAATAAGCATGAAGAAAAAAAATTAAAAAGGTATAATCTTTTATTCAAAGTGCACTTTAAGTGAGAAAATACGTTTACACATTAAAAGATATAATTTATTCCAAAATACTTAAGATGGATATGTCGACTTTTTGCTTTTTACGTGATTATATTTCTCTTACGCAGCGCGATTGCGATTACATGATCTCGAATTTGATAAAAAGTGCGACACAGACAGAGAGACGAAACAAGACTCCCTTCCCGATCTGACCTTTGACCATCAAGCTCCGAAATGGGGATGATTGACAGTCCGCGCCCCCTGGTATTGTGTGTCGTGTAGTGGTGTTGATAGAACTCTACGTAATGTGAGGTTACCACATTTCAAACCTTATCGAAGAAATATAGGCTAAAATTTTTATATCAATTTGTTAGGTTTAAAATAGGTACAAATTCCAAACTTTTTTGCATAATATTGTATTGTCTCCGAAAACCCACCAATGTTCTAAATTTCAAAGCTGTAGCTCAATTGGAAGTGGGTAAGAAATCGATCTCAAGATTTGTGGATATGTCATTCAAGTTGAATAAAAGCTTACAAAAATGGGACTAGACTTCTATAAACCTATGTGACGCCATTTTTTAATTCGCATGAGGGCAATTATGAGACATACTTGAAATTTAAAACATCATATATGGTTGCATAAAGAAAAGATGTTATTGTAGTATTAAAAATTCCTTAACTTTCAAATTGCATTTAGATTATAAGATGATTGAATTGTTTATGAAGCCGCACAGAATTTACCATATTCTATTATTAACTTTATAGTAACATATTCACGAAATAATGAATAAGGGCTGACTGATCGCTTTATTAGAAATTAAGCTTCTTTAAAAATCTATTACGTTATAATGAACGTTATCTACGTCTATCGGCGTCTATCTACGAACGTTATCTACGTCTTCATTATAACGTCTATGTTATAATGAAGAAATAACTGTTTGCGCATGTTGCACTAGATATGGATTTCATTTTATCTATTTTTTTATCTATTTTCTTTTGATCCAAACCGAACATCGCATTTGATACAGACTGACTATTAGAAACCAGACAGTTCTAGCGTAATAATGTAAAATTTTGTAACTCTGATGGTCTAGACATATTTAGGTACTAGAAGAATTTTATGCTCTTAACTTTTTAACGAATTTGGCGGAAAAATTTATCTTCGCTATAAATTGAGTTTATTCAATAAATGCAACTATAAATATTGTATTTAGCATGACTTAAATCTCATGGATGCTGCGTAACAAAATTAAAAATTATTAATTACACTGCAGCTACCTGAACAGAGATAAAAATATATTTCATATATTATAATTACATTGAAATTATAAGTTAACACTCATTGGATGTGCCGTCTTACAAATTTAACAAGCTAATGCGACATGACGTGTGAACGTCATATCGCACTTTCGCACATACATTAGACGTCATCATATTACTGTACAGGTTAAACTGTATAGTAATATGATGACGAAACAACTCCATTGGTGGCCTTATAAGCTTAAATGCATTTGAACATGCTATTTTTAAAAATTGCTAAAATATTTAAAATGCTTTTTACTAGATTTTAAGACATCTGTTTTGAAAGACTTTTCTTTCACTTGGTTTAAAGAAAGTGAGCACTGTTTTTCTATAAAATGTGTGAAAATCTGTATACTACGCTAAATACGCAAGTTGCAATTTATAGAATTATTTTTCCTCCTGAAAAGATACATCGATTTTTGCTTCTTTAAGGGTAGTATTTACATATGGTTACATATGGGCTTATGATTTGGAGATGACCTATATTTTCTCAATTTAAATGCGCGGATATTAATTTGCCCAACCATGTAGTGCAGAAATATAGAATAATGAAATATTAATGAATTTTTGGGATATTAATGAATTTTTCATTAATTCATAGAATTTTCCCCCTTCTTTATAAATGATAATAGATTAACCTAATACTTGACATCTTTTGTAAACAAAACTCGCGAAAGATTTCCGACACTAATACAAATGATAAAAATAACGAGCTAAGCTGATTTTTTAAAAGTTGATATTTGGGATTTTGAATCATTTTGCCCCAAATTAGATAGCTAAACAATAAACCAAAAATAAATTATTTTGGGGTATAACAGTTTATTAAAATTTTTTACAAAAGTTTACTATGAGAATAAAAAATTAAATAAGCATGAAATAGTTTGCAACAGGTAGAAAACTCGCGGAGTAAAATTTAATAACTAATACATTGTTCGCATTTTTTGAAAGGAAAGGATGCCTTTTCGAACAAGAAAAAGTCTCGAAATAGAACTGCATACATAAAAACGCTTTCTGCCTTTACATTTATTCGCAACTACAGTTCATTTACACTTTATCCAAGCCTGTTACTTCAGACTAAATTAACGTTCAAAGTTTCTTCAAAAACATTTTCAAAGTTAGCATGGAGAAAAACGCATGCGATCCAAACTTATTTCCGATATTTCCATACACAAATGTGCAAACACATCTCTGAAAAAATAAATAAAATAAATGTATGAATTTTAAAGGTCTCAATTCGTATTTTTTGTGAGAAAAAATAAAGAAAAATGTTTGTGTTTCAGAACACAAACCGTTTCCTTCTTTCGTTCAATTATGATTTTCAAACGGAAATGTGTTTCTTTCTGTGCGTGGGTATTTCGCTCGTTGGTGCGTGAAAAAGACGGATAGGAATTCTACGGTTTATAGGTTGGAAACAAGAATTTTCTTTACTCCTTCATAATGCAATAGCAATATCGTTTCGGTTTTTTTTTTTATCTTGAATAGTATGTATTCCCTTCGCTTCTTTTTTGGGAAAAGGATAGCCGAGTGGCTGAATGCTTTTGGTGAAAAATTTTGGGTCTATAAATTCATGCTAGAAGTTTCAATTTCTCCATTTTCTACTGGGGAAACTATTGAATGAAAATCTAATTCAGTGGCAGGCAGAAAGTTTCTCTATGCCCTTCGTATGTATTTATTTACTGTTTTTAAATTTGTATATCGTGTTTTTCATGCTTTTTCAGGGAGGCTCTTGCTGTGCTAAATTTCTTTTGAAGGCAATGGCTTGTTGAGAAATGGATTAAATATGTAAGAACGTTCCGGATGAAACTTATTATTAGGGATTGAAATCGTTTTTTAAAATCAATTTTGAAATAAAATCTATTTCGCTTAGATTAAATGCAAGCAGAATGATACTTTGTATTTCCACCTCATCATTACAATTCCCTTTTCAACCCTCTCATACCGCGCTAGGCGGTAACGGGCGGTCTAAAAATTTCCTCTTAACAGCGACGAAGGCCAGTCTGAGGCGGTTGCCTTCTTTTGAGGGAGGTGATGTTCTGAGATCGCTTAGGAGATAAGCGCCGTATGGTGTCCAATTATCCTTGCCAACCACAGTCTATTTCCGTGAGCCTTAAGGGAAGGTTATAGCAGGGGTGGAGAGGAAAATGACGTCCCAGGTTTTCTTGTGACCAATTCACTTCGTTTCGTCACAAAAAGTCTCGGTCTTTAAGGACCTAGAAGAAAAAAGCAGTCTCCGGATTAAAGAGTTAAACTACTATAAAAAATAGATCTAACAACCAATTTTTGGCACAGAATCTACCAACAAATATTTAAAATGTCTGTGAATCCAGCCACTTTTAAAAGGGGTCTAAATAATTTTCTTAAAAGAAACTTGACAACGGTTAAAAAATTCAATATGTCATAATTTTAATACGTTTCTTTTACATTTTACTCTGTATTAACGTGCAGTAAGATGTTATTGTATTTTAAGTATTAAACACATTCTTGGTTTTAATATTTAAAAAGAACAAAACAAGGAAACAAACATTAGAATTAAGTGCGGTAGTGGTAAACCTGAATGAAATTTAAGGAAATACTCCTCATTCAAAAAAATATTTGTATTTTATAGGAAACTTACCTAAAGAAGTTGATTTCGTGATAATGACACACTTTTTATTTATTCGATCTATTTTAATCACAGATTTTACAACAAAAAATTGCTTGCCGTATTATCCACGGAACGAAGCTACACATGAGATTTATATTTTCACAATTACTTCGTGAAAAAAATCCTTTTGAAATAACATATATCTAATTCGCTACTTTTTCTTTTATTGTTTATAAAATAGAATGGCGGTGCTCTTCTTCCAGTGATAGATGATGAATTTTGAATGCAACAAGCCAAAGATTATAATGGAAATGACTGATCAGATTCTGTTATTTCTAGGTTTTTTTGCTTTTTTTCGTAATGTATAAGGCAACCCTATTAGCACAAGATATTGTACGATATCTCTACAATGTTGTCCGATATTTTGAATGCCGCACAATATCGCGAACATATCGTAGCGATAATGTAGGGCATCTTCTGATAATAGGGAAGGATTATGTCAATAATTGCTGTCACATTTTTAAACGCCCAAATTGGTCTTGGGAATTAAGGAAAGATGGAACTGAGGAATTCAATCCAGACGAAGAAGGCGTGGATTTCAGTCCTGGCTTTGCTTTTAACCACTATTATTCGAAAACTGGTAGACCGAATTGCATTTAATTGCAAAAACAAATATCTCGTAGTGGTCGGTTTGGATGTTGGACATTTTCCTGAAAGCGTAACCAAAATTTAGGGCCTCTCCCCCTGAAAGTCCTCAAGGAAAGCAACTTACACTTATATCTTGGCGATAAGTCAGACTTCTACTTCAGACCAGTGGGGACCTATGGGGATGGTCCGCTCCAGGCGGCACTTAGAAAGAGGAAGGCAGATATCAAGGGTATCTAACGACGAATTGCGTTATTAAATCAACATACAGGAAAACAA
>BGPR01004738.1:0-24880 GCA_013235015.1 Araneus ventricosus
AGGAAATAACTGAACCAAATTAACATCTAATAATCTCCTTATCATCTTAAATCATTTTATGATTATAGAATGAATTGATTTAAATAATCCTGATTAAATTTGTTAATCATCTCATTTTGAAATTTTTTCTTCTTCATGTGAATTCTTAATTGTTCTGGCAACAGTTTTCATTATCTTTCTTCTAAGTTTAATTTACAATTTGTGTATAAATTTGAATTTAAGAATTCTATTTAAATTGAGGAAACATGGAAGTCTGAATTGCATGTCAGAAAATAATTTTTCTTTTAACTGTAAGATGGTAAAAATAGTTTTCGTGAGAGAGATATTTCTTGTGAGGTATCGAGAATTAGCAAGTATAATAACAAATCTTGCTAAATTTTTTTAATTAACTGAAATTCTTAAACAACTTAAATTGCTATTTTGAAAATTATAAGATCTTTTCTCCTTCCTTATGAAGCAGATGCTGCGGACATTTCACTATGATTGACAAAAAACTGGAGATTTCTGGCGTAAGAAACACAAACACTTTGCCTATATTTTGTCATATATCCTGGGTTTAGAAACGCATAATGATAATCCATTCTAACAATGATAAAAATTCCATGATGCATAGAAAATTACCAACCAGTCTTCCAGCTCTTCTGCAAAGACTAGCATATTTCAACCAGGATCTCATGTCTTCCTGAGGGCTAACTACTAAAGAATGCACCTGCATAATTTTCTGCCAGTCTTCAACTATTCTCTGACATCCCTGGAAAACAAATAAGATTTTCTTTTAAACATCAGTTATCTTTCACTTTCAAGACAAATAACTCTTTTAATAAAACTTCAGTTCTTAATACCTATTATTCAATATATAATACAGTCAAACTTGGATAATTCGAAGTTGAAGGGACCAGAGAAAAAGTTCGAAATATCCAAAAATTTGAATTACATATGTTCTCTCAAATGGAAGAGATAAATAAAAAAGATTAACTCCACGTTTAAAGATTTAACACATAAACTTTATCTAAGAATACTGCAACAATTTTTTTTTCAATAAATCAAACATTTTTTTACTAGCTTAATTATTCATCACTTAATGAACGCAGATATTTTTAATTGCTTCTGTAAATGCAATCTGAAAATGCAAACAAGCTTTGGATGACCAATCAATAGTGAATGCTGTAGGGAGGGGAGAGGGTAACAATAGAGGGTTGACAGAAAAATCCTCAGAAATCAACGCATAGTGACATTCCAATCCTCGCTTTTCTTTTCCTTAGAAAGACCGTTAAAATAAATAATGCACCTTAGCTGAGAAAAGTCTCAGGAACAATTTTTACCGTAATATTTTAAGGGCAATCGTATGAAAAATTAGAATTATCCAAAATAAAATTCGAATTATCCACGATTTTTTAACATTATTTTAATACAGAGTTCTAGGGGCCGAGGAAAAATTTTGAATTATCCAGAATTTCGAATTAAACAAGTTCGAATTATCCAGAATCGACTGTAATTATGAAAATTCATTCATTATTATCATTTTACATCAAAGGAAACTGATATTTTTAAAAATAAATATTACATAAAAAAATATTTTATTTTAAAGAAAGCAATTTCAACAGTATTCCATTCTACAATAATTTAATATACATATATATATGTATATATATATATAGAGAGAGAGAGAGAGTATAAATCGTAAAATGAAAAACACAATTAAAGCACAGTAACGTTTCTTCAAGGAATGAAGTTATTGTGAATTGCTAAAATTTAAATGCCTAATAAATGCATTGCGTATGTGATGTATTTTTTCCATCTGATACTATTCACATTTGTATCTTTACTCGGATATACTTTTAATTCGTTTTTTCATATCTTTTCGAATTTGATACGAAAGTTTGCTATATATATATATAAATTATTCATATCAATAATTCACATATTAATTCTTATTCAATTTTTACACATAATGTATATATATATATATATATATAAATAAAAATTCTCTCAACTAATTAGAACTTTCACAAATAATTAAAATAAATTGAGAACGCATGAATAAAACACAGAATACAAACAATAAATATATATAGAACATTAACATAACATAGTAAAATAAGTAACAAACTAACGCTTCAAAAGTAAAAAAAACATAAGTTGCTTTTTTTACATTGTATGATTTGTGTAACTGATGTTGTTAATTAAGATAAGTATTGATCAATTAATATCTTCCACATAAGAGAAAAAAGAAAAAAAAATTAAATTACTTTACCTGTAGTCTGTCCCACCACTTTTGTTTAATAGCTTCCCTCCGTTCTGGAATTAGTTTGTACTGGATGACTTCCTCAAGTTCAGAAAACATCTGAACATGCACCATTGCCTTTTTTAAAAAAAGAATCATTGCACTTTTTTTTAAATTCAATAAAAATTAAAATCCAAGAAATTTTAACTATATGTAACCTTAAATGTTAATAAAATAAAAACATTTTCTTCCTATCATAAATATATAAATAAAATTCTCACATTTTAAATTTATATGCTATTCAACTGGATTCTATCAAACAAGTTTAGATGTCTTGTTTCATAAAAAAACAGAACAATTTTTGCAATTGCAAAAGGATAATGCATACCTTCTTCACGCAACATTTTTTTTTTTTTCGTCTTTTCACCAGTGATTAATTGAAATTTTTTTTAATTATGAATACATTAAAAGATAGTTCCATTAGCTGGGCGTAAGCGAAAAATCGCCAAATAATGTAGAATTCTGCCATATTTCTTACAACCATTCTCTTGGCGACTTGCCTCGCGTTTGGTTCACAACTGGCGACATTTGCGCCTGGCTAATGGAAAATCGCTTCTCTTGATGACTTGGCTTGTGTTTGGTTCACAATTGGTGACATTTGCGCCCGGCTAACGGTAAAGTACCCATTAAAATATTATAATTAGATATTTCTTCTTTTGAGAATATATTAAACACGTAACTGATTTGCTCAATGTCACACATGCATTGAATAAATGTATTTCTAAATATATATATTAAACTTAAGTCATTTATAGATGTTATAATTCGATAGTAAAATTGTACAAAATCCATACATTCAAGGAAATTTTAGTTGAAGCAAAAATGTCTAAAACAGAATGTCTCATCTAATTAGATAGTAGACACACAAGAGAAAAAATACAAAGATCGACAACAGCAGAAAGAAGCAGATTAAAGGAAAATAAGAACTTTCACACGAAATTTCAGACTTCAGTAAAACCTTTTAATCCATAGTTTGAAATTACTTATTAAATGATTAGGTAACTGTATTATCTATTAATGCATAATAAGCAATGGAAAGCACTACTTTAGAGCACAGAATTTAAAATTAAGTTATAATGATCATCATTATAGCATCATCAAGAGACAGAGATAAAACAGATAATTTTTCCCACAACTAACTGTCACTGAATGCTAAATAAACTTTTTTCAAAAAACTCAAATGTTATGGAATTAAAACTATTCCTTTCAAGTAAATGAAACTGTATTTTATCACAGTAAAGACAAATATAAATAGAATAATATGCATTCATGACAACATTATAAAGTTCATTCTTGAATAAAATTAACAGTTTTTAAAAATACACTTTTTTCTGCATATTAAAATGTAGAAATTTTTTATTTTAATTATTTTCTACTTTTTAGTCTTTAATGAATAAATCATTACAAATATTACAGAATCTTAAAATAAATTTTTTAAAAAAAATTGCCAACAGTTGATGCAAATGGAATCAAAATTTAATCAACTGATTAAGATATAACTAATTCAAATATTAGAATAGTGCATTGTCATCAAGAACACACAAGTGTATAAAATGTGGAAACTCAAGCTCATCTTGAAGTGAGTGAAAAACTGATTATAAAATCCCATCCTTGCAAAGATGTAGCAAGTCAAGTTAAATAAAAGTTTATAAATTTTATTAATTAGATTATTATTATTTTATAAATGAAATTATTTTTAAAATTTTATGAATTATTTACTCACTCCATAAGCTCTGCTGTAGCTCTCTCCAGCAAGTGCAGTGAGTTCTGTATCAAGAAGATCACGAGCTTTGTCTATAAACTACAAATCAGAAGAGAAAAAGAAGTAAAAAATATTTTATTATTTCTCAGTAGCAAATACAAGAAAAGCTTTACTAAGGCATCATTCAAAAAAATCTACAGCTATTAATGTTTTAGTTCATTTCAAAGTTTTCCGAAGTTTGTGACAGAAAAATTTGTTTATGGTAATTTACAAAGCTTTAATATAGGGTGGGAGCAGGATTCAATATTAAATTTAAGTGAAAGAAACTTTAAAGTAAAAATATGACATTTCCTAAATGTTTTAAGGGGGAAAACAAATTAAAAACAGTACTTCCAATTTAATTGCTTTTAATTTTCTAAATATTGAAATAGTGTACCAAATCAAATCATGCAAGTTTAAGTTTTGAAAGCTTATTATAGGAAGTTACACATTTCCAAAGGAATTCCAAATGGATAAGTTGGAGAGACTCTCAATTATTTATTTTATTTGCCGATTTCATATCATTAATGTAATTAATTAAAATCACACCTTTATAACTATAAGAAACTAGATGATTGCTTAAGACAAACTGAATAATGGTATATATTGTAATAACTTAACATTTTCCTAACTTTAAAAACGCTTCTTAACTTTTAATTAATAAAATTATTTCTACTTAAGCTCTAGTATAAAAATAACTGCCACTGTAACTGGAAGAAGTCTGGGTTCAACAGGCTTCCAGTGTAAGAGAATTTCCCCGTTTCTCCGCATAAAAACCTGCCACGATGTCGTAACGGCTCTTTTCTGCCACACAATTCCTTTCCGTCAAAATGCTGCCTTTGCACACAAGTTACAATCATGGCCATGGAGTGGAATTTACTTTTAAAGATATTATTATAACTATTAAATTCATATAATCTACATTATCATCTTTAAAAATGGATAAATAGAAACTGAAATAAAGTATTGATTGGATCAACGACTGCATTCTTATTCAAGATGTCTGGATTAAAAAAAAAAAAAAAAGACATTACGTAATGTAATTTAATAATTTGAATTTTAGAAGTCGACAGGTTAGTTATCTGTGCGCCGGGAAAAAAATAAAGGACATTGAAGCAATCGACCACACATAACTGCAAAAAAATTCTTCAAGAAAACAATGTTAAAAAGAAAAATGTTTAGTTTCGACCTTCATTTGCAACATCTGCAATTGGTTTTATTTTAAGGATACTTCACATTTCAACAATAGAAAAAGTTCTGTTATCATCACTGTTTGGCTCAGTTTAATGTTATCTTCTTATACAAAGAAAAAGAATGTGTTATTTATCCTTCAAAAGTGTATTCATCGGATTTTATTTTCCATCAAAAAGGAATTACATGGCAGAAAAGGAAAGTTACAACATTGCGGAGGGTTTTTACACGGAGAAACGAGGAAATTCTCTTACACTGGAAGCCAGTTGAGTCCGAACTTCTACCAGTTACAGTGACAGTTATTTTTATACTAGAGCTTAAGTAGAAATAATTTTATTAATTAAAAGTTACGAAGCATTTTTAAAGTTAGGAAAATGTTAAGTTATTACATATATTTATTTCACCATACTATCTGAAGCCTTTCTTCCAGGTTATTTTAAAAACATTTTTCATTAGTAATCATCAAGTTTACTTGCATGAGTATTGTCTACTGCCAAATGTCTGCTAAAGTTTTATGCATGAAAACTGGTAACAACTGCTATGAATTTCTGGATTCATGCAATGTAAATGAAACAATCACTGCTTTCTCAAAAAGAATTACCCAGATGAAATTTCATTCTTCGGTTACAAAAACCAACTCCAAAACAAAGGGAATTTCAGACAGAAGTTACTTTTCACAGCACAATGTACTGAAAAGCAAGTTAAGATACACCTCTACAAAGCCTCTTAAATCTTGCTCATTTGCTATTTAAAACCCTTTATTTAACATTTTAATTTTGTTTTTTAATCATTGGATAATTTTTTATGTAGAATAACCCTAGGATTGAGGAAAACACTTTAATAAATTAAAATTACTTAATTTAATTAATAATTGAAAAATTTTTATTTCTGCCTTCAGTTGACATTTACTGATTGTTATTGGAAGTCCATTCTCCATGTTCTTGAGAATACTGTCAGGAAAATCGGCCATATTGCGAAGAAGATATGAACGTGATTAAAGCAGTACTTTAAAATACCATTGGTAGATAAAGGATTAACCCCAAGTCCGACTACATTAATAGTCACCAAAAACATGGCCAACATGGTGGTATCATGCCAATTGAGCAACTTTCCCGTAGAAATCCATATAAAAGCCTGATGTTCGACTCAGCTACAGACCCTATCTTAATCGGGAGTTTTTCCAATCTGACCCTTACATTTTCAAGCATATCATGAAATATTTACAAAAATTTATACAAAATTCAACAAATGCAACTTACCAGCTGTGCTGCGTGAAAATCAGAATGGTGGATAGAAAGTATAGCCTGATAAAAGGCACTGTCTGTGGTGGCACGTGGAATGACCCGAGTGTACTCCTCCATGCTTTCCCAATGACCTAGAAAGCCTCTTTGTATTAAATTCTCTACTTTATGTGAGAATTATTAGGGTGCATTGAAAGTATTTTCATTTTGAAAAACAAGTTTTATTTTCTTGTTGTGGGGACAATTTGTGGGGAGCCTCTCGTATTTCTATATATTTGTATATTTGGATTCTTTTTTTCTTTCTCTCTTTTGTTACCCGTGCTAGTTAACACTTCGTATGCAAGATTTATACTGATAGCTTAAAGTTCTTCCATTCCCCTCCTAGAATGGCGAAGTTTTTCAGAAGAAAAAGAAAACGTTGTGCATTGCTAGTTCAGCAACAATGTTGCTGTTGCTTTTTCCAGAATTAGAATGCTTTTAAAAACAATTCCACCCATTTAAATCATTTTTTTCCAATAATTTTTAAATATTTTTTATCATTTTTTTAAAAAATATCCCCCCCCCCCCCATTCCCACTCACATCGATTCCAAACTGATCAGAAGCAATTTCCGCTCTAGTAACGGGAATGCGATGTGGCATAGTAGGAGTACATTCATTGCAATATACACAATACATGGCCTTTGGAATGCCCACACTTTTCTGCAAGTTTTCTCATGCTAGTATTTGATTCCTACTCTGCATTCCAGTGGCATAGTGAGGATAAGTGGCACCTGCAATATAATATGACTTTTTCACCCTCCCTCCATCATCATCAATGTCCTGGTCTGTATAAAATGGCACCCAGGGCATGGTACTTTTACGCCTCCTCGTCATATTCGACTTAAAAGTGATATAAATGCATTCACGTTTTATCACCATAGTGCTGCCCAAAAAATATGATTTCTTTTATTCCAGTCATCATCAATGGCTTAACAAGTATAAATGGCACAAATCTTACATCCCATCATCATATTTTGCTTTAAAAAATGGCTCAAAAACAGTAATATTTCCTCCATGGCACCCCTAAAACTGGTACCTGGGAGATATATGCCCTTCTTGTCCCCCAATCACTCCCTTTCAACTCCTCAAAATTCACAACTGATGGTCTATCACTTCTGGGTTTGATTTCATGTGATTAGTTCAGTGTTTCAGTGGTCCTTTCACTAACCATGTCATATTCCTCAACCGCACAAATTCGGCAAACGGCTTCAATGGCTTTAGGGTCTAAAATAATGTCTCATGATGGATAAAATCTATACATCCCCATCATTCTATCTTAAAATGAAAGAAGTCTAGATGAGTATAGATTATAAAATGGTGTGTAATCTTTTACATAACATTCTGAATTCATAATAGTGGTGAACAAGTGCCAGATACAAACTTTATATGCAAGCATTAAAAAAAGAAAAAGAAAATACTTTTCATACACCCTAATAGACGACATATATACTTTAAAGTGAAATTATTTGTCACTGCTTTGGCACTTCTATGAATACTTAAAATTTTACATGAAATTATAAAAATTTAACAAAAAAAATATTTTTACACTTCCTTTACATTATTAAAAAGCTTATACAGGGTGCGTACTCAAATTTGTAGGAAAAAAGTAAGCACTTTTTAAGCACCTTAAGGGGGAAAGTAAGGACTCGCAGAATCTTTAATGCCGATGATCATCTTTCCTTCTTTTAACTTAACAGGATTTAAGTAATAAAATATACAGGAGAGAAATTTAGTACCTATCCTACTGTCATGACTAGAATATATTCTCATTAACTTGTTACAGGAAAACATTTCTACGCGCAGAAAAATAAACCAAAAATACTTATGCAACAAGATTTTGAGGTACAAAATTAGAATGCTAAATCAATAATTTCAATTACTTTTATACATAAAATAGTTCTTGCTCGGAAACTCATAACATCTTTTTAAAAATAATGAGTTTTTAAACACCATGATAAAAAATAAGCACTTTATACAACCTTTGAATAAAAAGTATGAACTTTTAAGGGCCTTATGAAACCAAAATAAAAAGTAAGCAGTTTTTAAGCACTTTTCATGACCGTACGCACCCTGTTATATATATTTGCTTATTATAACATTATAAATATTTTAAATTCTTCAATCTTACAAAACCACACAACTTTCTTTTAAAAAATCAGTTACACATGGGAAAAAAATAGCTAATAAAATTCTGCTTTTTAAACATCTAGTAACTTACCTAACCCCCAAGCTGCTGCAGCAGCAATAGGAGCCATCTTGGTTTTAACTGAATCATCAACAGCTGGCCACGTTTCAGTCGACAGCTGATATAGTTGACCCCTAAATAAAATAAGCAATGAAATCAAACAATAAAAAATAAGAGAGATTTCCTGAGTGAGAAAATGATACTTTGAAATTTTCAAATGAATACTTAAAGTTCAAAGCTATTAAACAAATCTATACAATTATAGGAAATCATAAAAACTAATTAAAATTTAATTTGAATTCATTTATTAACCTAATTCATTATTATAAACTAGAAAATCACCCATTATGGTATGACGGGTGCAAATTGCCTCTTCATTTGAGAGCTTTCCTGTCAAATTTGAAGTGTTTAAATAGATATACATGCGAGAGAAATGTTTAACATTGATTGAAAACAAATAAAATAAACATATGTTTTATAACAGGAAATATTTTTTTTATTTACATTTCTTTATTCGAAAAATCATCGTAGCATCCAAAAAATCCATAGTGGTATCCATCCGTGAAATCCATCGTGGTGTCCAAACTATATCACGTGCATGATATACCACTGACGTAATTTACTACTTTCCATTAAAAAACAGAAATTAATTTGAAATATATGATTAATATAATTTAAAATTTCTCTGTATCATAGCCAGATAAATTTTATATCAATCGATAGCAAATTTTATTTCACTATTTTAGAAGTATAATATCAAATTTAATAGCTCTAATAATTATTATTAGAGCTATTAAATTTGAAATTAAAACGACAATTACTCTTTTAAATTTAAAATTACTAAAATTTAGGTACTCTAACAATGAAATCATGCTTTTTAACATCTTGCAGTGCTATGGCGCGAGTTTTATTGTTGGTGACATCAGAGCGAGAGATCTGGGTTATTATATTAGTAATATCATAGAATCTTTTTATAATTTTTTCTCAAATAAACTACCAGGTGGCACCACTGGTATAGAATCAAAATATTACTAAAATTAATCAATTAATTGGTAATTAAGTTCTGAAAATGTTAAAATAATATATATTCCTCAACAACATTATGAAAAATTGATTACCAAATTCCATATTCACAAATAGGGAACAAGTCAACTAAAAGCATTTAAAAATGATAAGAAAAATAACAATTCAAGAAAAGAAAATTACCATTCCCCCAGAACTTCCAAACACCTCATCTGCCCCATAATGAGTTCCATATCATCTGGCCTTTGTTCTCTGGCTTGCTGATAGGCTGCAAGAGCTTTATCCCATTTGTGCAATTTCTCATACCAGCGCTCTTTCACTTTCTACAAAAGCAAAACAATTCACTTATTATTAATATCCTTAAATAAATATTTCTAATTAAATTCATTGCATTTTACACACAATACAAGAAACCTCATTAATGCAAAGAAAATTACCCAAAACAGCAACTTCTCTAGATGTTCTAAAAATTAACCAGCGGGAGTGGCCTCCCTAAACTTTCTCTTATCGAATTTGCTCTATACCAAGAATGCCACAAGGTGCCAAAGGCAAGAGCCTGAGGTAGGAACAGAAGTTTAATTTGCCATTATGCAACAATGGCCTTGCATCATTGTGTGATGAGAAAAGATTAATAGGCGATTTGAACACATTTTTTTCAACCAATTGAAACAAAAATTCGGTACAGATCTACAATTAAGATAAGAAGAGCACATATCAAATTTTATTTATTTAAGCTATAAGGTTAAGAAGTTACTGTATTAACAAGTATGCCATTATACAGACAGTCAACCCTTTGACGGATTTTGCCCAAAATTTTATACGGACCTACAATCCTGATGATAAAACTATGTGCGAAATTTTATTTATCGAGCTATTTAAATTTTTGAGTTATCGTGTTTACATGAACACGGACAGACAGACTTCCTATGGACAGATTTTGTCCAAAATTTGACAGAAACCTACAAATTATATGTAAAGATCACATACCAAATTACATCACTCTAGCTATAATAGTTTTCGAGTTATCGTTTTCACAGACAGGCAAACACAATTCCAAAATTGTGTTTTTTGGACTCAGGAAGGTCTAAAATGGGGAGATTAGTCAAAATCTCGAGTTTGAATTTTTTGACAATTACAATACTTTCTCTTTGTATACTTAATACAAGAAAGTAAAAATGTTTTAAGAATAAAAGAATGGAGGTTTATATTGGGGTGGCTACCTTCCATGCACTTTTATATTTTGGGCATTTATCTTTCAGCTTTGAGAAATAATCTGAAAAAATTATTGTGCCCGAGTTTGATATTACTATATATTGAATAAGGCATTAAATAATTTTATCAAACCAGCCCATCGAGAGGACTATTCTTGGTAAAACTAACAAAACAATTAGAAAATTCTCATCACTAAACATTTATGAAGTTTGATTCATTTTCTTTAAATATCTAAACAATATCACCTATCTAAAGAAATTTTGGGCGTATTGCTATTGCTGTCTTTCAGCTTTTCACTTCACTGGTGACTTGCATGATGTGTTTCTCTTGACTTGCATTATGCATTGGATGTATTTAAAATATCTCTTTAAGCTCTTAAAATAATCTGCATTATTTTAATTAATTACGTCTAAATTGAAATAAACTGTTTTCTGGATTGAAATGATTGCCACATCCACTTAGGATGTCTCTACACATCATGCAACAGTTTTTGTTGCACACATATTAGCTATATTTTTTGCACATTCATTAAGAATGAATACCAACTCAGTGGTTTATACATAATCATCCACAGAAATAGACTGAAGTTTTCAAGCAAAACTTACTGTTATGGGTAAACATATGAGTGAATTCATTATTATATTTTTTGATACGTTTACAAATAAAAAACATCGGGAGTGGTCTCCCCTAAACTTTCTCGTATACTCCTAACACATGTGAAAAAAAAATAAGCTAAAAGGCAGTAAAACGAACATGCATCCCTAACACAGTGGAGAAAAAAAGCTTGGGAACTGGAAGCTTAGAGGTGAAAGGCGTGGGTAGAAGCGTAAAGGATTACCGCAAGTGAATCACGCAATTACGCAATAACGGCCTCGGGTCATTGTGTGATGAGAAAAGACAAATAGGTGATTTGAATACCTTTTTTCCAACCGATTGAAATGGAAAATTGTGCATGAATCTACAATTAATGTTAGTAGGCCTCAAACCAATTTTTATGTATCAAAGCCATAAGGTTTACAAGTTATACTGTTCAGAAGTATGCGATTATATAGACTGACAGAAAGTCATCCCTAGGAGGGATCTGGCCCAAAATTTGATACGAACCTACATTCCTGATGATAAAACTGTGTACCAAATTTTATCCATCTAGCTACTCAAGTTTTTGAGTTACAGTGTTCACATGAACGCGGACAGACATCCCGTAGACGGATTTTGTCCAAAATTTGATAGAAACCTACGAATTATGTGTCTAGATCACATATCAAATTTCATCCCAATAGTTTTCGAGTTATCGTGTTCACAGACAGATATAATTCCAAAATTGTGTTTTTCAGACTTAGGGAGGTCTAAAACGTGGAGATTCGTCAAAATCTTGAGTTAAAATTTTTTGACGATTATAATACTTTCTCTCTTTATACTTTGTATATCATAAAGTAAAAAAAGGCAAGTTTAGTTTAGTTATATTAACGTCCCATTTTGAAGCAACACGAGGGCTATTTTGGGACGTACCTCATAATTTTGAACCTCGGTCAGATGACGAGGACAACACCTGAGCTGGCACCCCCTCTCCAAACTTCCACGCCACACCAACGGGAGGACGTTTGACCACTACGTATGATTTACGTGCAACAGGCCCCATACACGGCGGATCTTCAGTGGAATCGGGTTTCGAACCTGGAACCCTCCAGCCCCAAAGCCGAGACCTTACCACTAGGTCACCGCGGCCACGTAAAAAAAGGCAAGAAACAGACAATAAGGGAATATTTCAGATTTCCACAAGCCTGTAATCTAGTGGTTTAAAAAGCTTAACAAATGAAGAAAATGATTCCTACTTTTGAAAGACTTTTACAAAAATTATGCATGCAAAGTTAGTTTACCAGTTCTGCCCCATGATTTTTCATAGCATACTCCAACACACCAGCAGCTGCTTCAGGTTGATGCAACTTATTGTTGATGCTGAAAGCAAATTCAAATGGCATTCGTAAAATACTAGCTAATCAGAAACATAGTAAATCAACTCTACCATATACAAGCAAAACATGTTCCTTCTAATCCAAGAAATGTCATTGCACTAAATACATAAGATTCAGACTTATTCTGCAGCTACATATCTTTTAAATTAAAAGGAATTAAAATTTTCACTCAGTTACATATACAAATAATTTCCTTCACAATGTCAACCAAATCATTAGTCACAAATAAGTAAATTAATGACATTCCTCAAATTTAGAAACACGTCATAATTGACAATTTGTAAAATTGGATACCCTTTTATCACTATTTTTTTATTATTATTATTGCATGATCATCACTTTGCAATTTGGAATAATTATTAAAACAAATATTCTTGGGATGTCTTTTCTAACTTGATACTTTTACATATGATAATTGTTTAAATATCTTTTATAATCATGAACCACATGTACAACCTTTGAATAAGATTTTAATGAATCTTTCCCCACAACCACCCCCAAATAGCTATATATGTTCAGGTGAAGACAGTAGCTTTAGATGATAAGATAAAATAAATTTGACAAATTGAAGCCAGTGATTTGAAAGCTTTTGCACATATTAAGTGTAAGTAATCAATGGATTTTCAAACCATTCAAAATAATCCAAAAACTATTTCAGAATGCAAAAAAAAGTGAGTAATAAATTTTTTTTTAAATATTTTATGATAGGTACTTAAATAATTAAATAGATGGAAATACTTAAAAATATGCATATGAATATGGTTGTTTAAATATATTGTCGCGTAGATAAAGTTAGCGTGGAGAATCAATCGAATGAAGACACAGCTCGCTAATCTGAACTCAAGACTTTATCTCCTCGAACTAAATATTACATCTGCGTATATAAAGTTGGCGAAACAGTTAATAATACAGTTACAGTTAATAAGCATAACTAAGGGGTAATTTACATATAAGAAATTTACATAAATGCTATTTTGCATATAAATTAAATAATCGAAATAATTGAAAACATAAAAGTCCAGGGATTCGAACCCGAGTCCTTTGGCATCATAGAGCAGCGCTCTAACCATTCGACGACCGTGACAATATTTTACTTCTCTTTTATGATAAGATAATAAATAATGAAAGGAGATTGCAAAAATGACATTTTTAAGCAAATAATTCTAATGTTGCAAAATTTACTCTCTCAACTCTGTTTTACTCACTGTTACTATCTAAAAACATATGCTTTATGACAATTACAATTACTTTTCCTTGTTTTTTCTTTGGGGGGGGGAGATATGAAATAATAGCTGATAAATAAAAAATATTTAACGGTTTGAAAGGCTTAATTATACTCATAAAATTCCTTAAACTTATAATTTCTTAAAACTGAAAATGGTCTTCATATTTAGGTTATTTTATTCAGCTGTTAATAACACTTAAAAATATTTGTTAAAATTTGACAGTTCTAATACCCATTCTCATTATATATTTCTTGTAGTACGATTCAAAATGTGAAAACA
This sequence comes from Araneus ventricosus, assembly GCA_013235015.1. NCBI lineage: Eukaryota > Metazoa > Arthropoda > Arachnida > Araneae > Araneidae > Araneus > Araneus ventricosus. The sequence goes on from BGPR01004738.1 coordinate 14,396, forward strand.
TCATAGCCAGAATGGAGTGTACGGGTACAATAACAGTATAGATCTTTATGCACTTGTTTTTAATTTGATGATCCCAGCTTTATTTATACAAACTATGCAACTTAAAACTGCACTTATATTATACCTTATTAGAGTTTCCAAAATTTCACTTGTGGGTCCTTTGTGAAATTCATCTTCTTTATAATGCAAGGCTTTAGCATATGCCCTACATTCCATAGCTTTTTCTCCAAGCAATGTGGATTTTAGAGGTAAAGGACCCTAAAAGTCAATTTTAAAAAAATATCAGAAACAGAATTTAGTATTTCTTAATTGACAGCCTCATGCTGAAAATAAAAATTAACAAAAGGTGCATATTTTCTAATATTTTCACATGTAAATTAATAGATGATCTGCATGTTACACAGTGAAGTAGAATAGCATGTAGAACTCAAGTCAAACTGTGAATAATAAGCTTCATGACAAAAATAAATAAATATTATGCTGCAAATCTACCTTCTCGCAGTGCTCCATGAATTCAGCAAGATTAAGAAGTGTTTGAGTGATTTCAGGAATATTTTGAGTAGTCAAAGCCAACTGTAAGCTCTCTGCCAACTCAGCTTGTTGCTTTTCTTGCAATTCAGACCAACAGGAAAGGAATATTGCATTAAACATGTCCCTAAAATGATTAAAGCATCATGTTTCAGGCAACTTCATTCTAATTTACCATATATTAAATTTTTTCAATGAAAGACACTAATTGTGGGTCGATCCAGGCGAAAATTGGGGCCGTTTTGCGGCCCTTCTCAAAATCCCATGTCATAAAAACGGGACCTTCACGAAATTCCACTTCATAAAAACGGCCCCTTCACAAAATTAAACTTCATAAAAAGGGCCCCTTCACAAAACTCAAATTCATGTAAAATATAGAAATAATGACTGCTAAAATTGAAGGTTTTACATGATAAAAAAAATTTTTACAAAAATATTTTTTTTCACAAAAATATTTTTATTTTTCACAAAAATAATTTCTTTCACAAAAATAATTTCTTTCACAAAAATATTTTTATTTTTCACAAAAATAATTTTATTTTTCCCAAAAAAATATTTTTATTTATCACAAAAATAATTTTTTTTTCCACAAAAATTGGCCCCTATAAAAAAAAAACCTGGATCGACCCCTGCTAATGTGCTCATCACTCCATATAATATGCTTGTTTTATTCCATTATATGAAACTTCCAATGAAAAAGTTTGTCCATATTATTGATTTTCATAAAATTAATTTATTAAAAAATTAATTTTATAATAACTCACTGAAAAGATAAAGATTTTACATTTATTTAAAGAAAGATTATATTACCAATTAATTCTCTACTCACTGCATCACACCACTATATTCACATGCACCTCTATTCATTCATTTCAAAAACTAAGAATGATATATCTTTATTTTAAAGAATGAGTTTTACTGTTACAGAATGACTACAAAATAAAATCAAGAGATCAATATAAAATGAAGAATACTATACAGCAAAATTTAAAGATATGACTCTTATTCAGAAAAACAATTCCAGTTTCTTAAGAATTCCTTCCAGAAATAGTCCTTATGAATAAAGATTTTCCTCATGAGTAACCTCTTTAACTAACAAGCAGTTCTTCGTTTTTCTTATAAATATAACTGGTTTCAGACTAAACCGATTTGGCCAGAATTTGGCAGATTGCACAAGTTTCTGAAGACACACAAGTCAACCAGCAGGAGTGATCTCCCCTAAACTTTCTTGTAAACTCCTAACAATGTAGAGAAAAAAATAAGCTAAAAGGCAGTGAAACAAACAGGAACCCGAAACGCAGTGGAGAAAAAATAAGCGAAACCGGTCATACCACGATTTCCGAAGGTCGTCCAACGCGGAGGGCTGGGTGTGAGATAAAAACCAGTACGCATGCGCGTGGAGATAGTGGATTCGTTGGAGATGCGATTATACACACTGACAGACAGTCAACCCTTTGACGGATTTGGCCCAAAATTTTATATGGACCTACATTCATGACGATAAAACTGTTTATCGAATTTTATTCATCCAGCTATTCAAGTTTTTGAGTTACAGAGTTCGCATGACCGCAGACAGATAGACAGACAGACTTCCCGTGGACGGATTTTGTCCAAAATTTGATAGAAACCTACAAATTATGTTTAAAGACCACATACCAAATTTCATCCCCGTAGCTCTAACAGTTTTCGAGTAATCGTGTTCACAGACACACAGACATAATTCCAAAATTGTGTTTTTCGGACTCAGGGAGGTCTAAAACGTGGAGATTCGTCAAAATCTCGAGTTCGAATTTTTTGACGATTACAATACTTTCTCTTTGTATACTTCGTATACGAGAAAGTAAAAAGTCATGTTTTGAAGAAAAATGTAAAAAACTATGAAGTGAATAATTTTCCCAAAATTTATAATGCAAGAGTCAATATTCAACTACCAATGTGTCACTCTTACCATATCAGGGATGGCAGCTTCAAGACAAAAATAATGACAAAAGTTTGCTCTAGCAGGCAGGATTTGAAGTTAATTTGGTACAATTTTGTTAGAGACTGCTGATAGAGGACTGTTTATCCAATTCTTACCACGGTGACAACTAAATTTTTTTTTTTTTTTTAACTATTGCAGGGGCGAGGGACGTTTATGCACCGAAATGCCTCATTAAATTTCATTAGCTGGGCAAAAGGCTGCACAAGCAGAATTTAAAGGGTTACTGTTCTGTAATTATTATTATTGTTGTTGGTGATTATCGGTCGTGTTATAAAGTAGAACTTATTGTTTGTGATTACTCTTGTGCTGTATGGTAACAGTTTTGTTTCGGTATGACGTCAAGTATACGTATATAAAAGCCATGTATTTAATCTCGGTGTATGTGAGTGTCAAGGGTGCTACCCACCTGACTCTGGAGGTGTGTGATGTATCAGTTGAATGTATATAATATTTTAGCAGTTCTTTTTCATTTCTATCAAGAAGATAGTTCTGACATCAATAAATGGTATTTATAAATTGAAAATGGACTCTGTCTTGATTCAAAGTACTCTGCTATTTCTAACAATTATATTACAGACAATTATATTATTTCAATGCAAATTGTAAACAACTGGTAAGGCCACATAAAAAACACCAGAAAGTCGCAGGTTTCCCATCGCTGGACTACTGTCACTTAAAGCTGGCCATTCACTTCACATATAAACTGAATATCTTGTAACGCGAGAAGGAAAAAGCCATAAAAATCTATGGAAACCAGCTAAATGGCTTGTGGTGGTTGGAATTCCGTCTGAAATCGGAGCATAAAGCTTCCGAGGGACCCTGAAAGAGGCTAGCAAAAAGAACGATGCCTTGAGTAGATTGAAGCCTCGTTTCGAGGGTAGCATAAATTAAAATCTGCTGACTGGGGAAAATCAAAGAGCGGTTTAAGAGCAGTTGCAGAGAGGGAAAGAAGATCGATCCCCCCACCTTCGTTCAGAGTTATATGTCCTTTTAAATACAAGTAAATGGCATGCCTGCATTTCTCGATTAAAATGGTGAAAAAAAACCAGGCTTAGGACAAATGGAATGGCTATACTTCAAGAGAATGGCCAACTTTAGAAATACAAGTGACAATATATTTGTTATTTATTTTATGCCTGCACCCTAAAGTAGAGGTAACAAAATAAATACTGCAACTAACACGACACAAGAAGAAAAATGCATGTTTCCTACTTCAGCAGCTGATCATAAGATTCAGCCAGAGCGCAACAAGATCGAAGAGCAGGGGAAGGAGATTCCTTCAGTAGAACAACACTCATCCTCTTTAACCACTCCAACCAATCGTCACGGGACACTCGTCGAGTAGATGCCCACGCCTGACGAAAGAAGAAAACAATGAGGGAGATGCTCGCATTATTATTAGAAATAAGTATATAAATTAAAGTAAAACTCAGCTAATTTGAAAGTGATGAGACCACAATAAAAATTCAACTTATCCCAAAATTTGAGTTAAGAAAAAATGGGTCTAAAATTAGTACAAGAAGAGAAAATTACAATTTTTAGACTAAAAATGACAGCAAAGATTTATTTTCAATGTTTAATAATTATAATAAATAATAATAATAATAAATAGTTAGAATAAATAATAATTAACTACATAAACAATAAGTATTTTTAATAAATAAATTGATTATAGCTAAAAAATTTTAATATGAAAATAATTTAAATAACTAAATAAATCATTTTAATAAATAAATGGTATAGACATGGTGGCTACAGAAACTGTGAAAAAAATTTCCCTGACTAAACTTACATCAGTTCCCTGATTTACGGCTACTAAATATATTATTACTTTCCTGGCTTTCTCCCTACTCAGAATCATTGTATGTGTACAATATACATTTAAAACATTTTTAACAGTTATTTAATATGAAAAAAATATATATTTATGAAATTTAACTTTTTAAAAAATGGAATGAACATCCTAAAAAAATCTATTAAAACAGTATATTACATTTCTTGTATATAAAAAATACTGGAAATTTTAACAAAACGCTTTGCTTCTAAAACTGCATAAGAATTCTAAGAAACATTAAAACTACTCCTTGCAACACAAGTTAAATTATGTTAACAGTAAAGGTTATTATGATCTTTGCTCAAAACTTTAAAACAGTTCAATAACTAATTAGTCTTTGAATGAGTACTAGAATAACATGTTGCAGCATAAATATAAAAATAGTATAATTATAGGTACCTAATAATATATATTTTAGCAAAAATTTAAACAAGAGAAACTGTCAAAATATTACTTCAAATCTTTATTCTTTAACAAATCATAAGAAATTTATTGCTCTAATCAAAAACTTATGATTTTATAAATGAATATAAGCTTATTTTTAATTCCATTTACAAATTATATATATAATTATTACAAATAATGCTAGACATAAGATACTAATTTATAGATAATAACTCAAGTAACAAATAACTATTAATTTTCCCTGATTTTTAGATATTTTTACAAATTTCCTTGACTTTTCCCCGATTTTTCCCTGATACTCCTGATTTTCTGGTTCTGTCGCCATCCTGTATACTTTGAAAACGACAAGTGAACAATAAAACTTCAGAATTAACAGCACAATTCACATCTAATGTATTGAAAGTGTTTTCAAAAAAAAGTAATGAATTTTTTATTGATTTTTTTAATACAATATATTATACAGTGATAAAATCCTCAAGTGAATTACAGACCTTTAAAAATTATTCACTTATGATCCCTGAAGACACAAGGTGTGGGCAAATGAAAACAGTTCAGAAAGAAATATATTTCTAGAAAAATGACTTTAAACTAACCAATTAAATTCACATTTTAGACAATTTTAAACCATATAAATGGCTGCTTCAACGAAGATTCGCCAATCAATAGGTAGGCTTGCTTGAGGCAGACACTGATTGGCTTAAAATATTGAAATTCAAAGCTTCATAATGATCAGTTTTTAGTCGCAGAAGAGTTGAACTTTTTTTTTGTTTAAAATGTTAGTGTGTAAAGGATTGAATATATAAAAAGATAAAAAATAATAGAAGCAATTTAATTGGTGCATGCAAGTGCTGCATCATCCTAGAAAAATTGCGAAGTACAAAGATATATATACAAATTAAGGGAAGTTTTAATAGTGAAAGATTTAAAAAAATACAAAAATAATAACAAACAATGATGAGGAATAAGAATCTGGTGGATGATGTGATCAGAGGCCATTCATCCACGCAGATTCAAAACCAGAATAGGTTTTCTGTAGAGGAAAAAGACTTTAAGGTCTAAATTTAATATGAATTTTCCTCTAAGGTCTGAACCAACTCTGGAATAAATTGGAAAGAAAAACATTTATCCACAAAGAAGAAATTCAAAACAGTCTTTAAAACAAAGTCTGAAAAGAAGGGCTTAAATTCTCTTACCTCTTACTAAAGATGTGGAATTGAATTATTTTACTAAATATGACTAATAGGAATGGGGAATATAAAATTTTGGAATTCATTATTTTTTCAGCATTACATTTATTGACTCATACAACATAAAATATAATTCTTTAAGTCATTTAAAGTATTTTTTTTCAACTGGAAATATACACCTATTTCTAATGGCTTATAAATTAGCTAATGGGGCACACCCTACACATGGTGAACACCCTACATATTCAGTCATATATAAATGATTATTCTTTGTTCTTTATATACATAACTTTTTAAAACATAGAAAAAATATGTCATGACTTCTATGACAAAATACAAGAGCAAACTAATTATTTTGAATAAGATTTATTAATTACTAGCTGTTAAGCCCGGCGTTGCTCGGGATTAAAATACTTTCATGTCGAATATTTTTTATGTAAAAAACTACTTTTGCATAAAAAATTACAATACCCAAAATTCCTTTATTGTCTGAAATGTTTTTTTAATTAAAACCAGAATATCAGTCGAACCAGACGATTTTTAAAAACCGCCGATAGCTAATTTTCTCCATAAGTTATTAATATTTATTGCATAGGTACTTCTTTTGTTCATAAATCTTGTAGTATAAGAAAGATTGTTTTGGGACAATTACATAGTAAATTTTTCATTGAGAAAAAGCGTTAGAATAAATATGAATAAAAAAATAATAAAATTCGTCTTCATCCAAAATTCTTCTAATGTGATATAGCAACAGTTCTTATGTATTCTTGTTCTTCACCAATAAAAAAAAGTGTTATAAATTGTAAATTTTATACACAATTGAATTTTTGAAAAATTATTAAAATGAGGGCAATGAATTGAACAGAAATGAAACTTGTGTCATGAAAAGCTAATTTTTTAAACTTTTATTATGTGTAAAATATTTTTTGTGACACAATTCATATCTTCGAAAAATATCACGGAAAATGCAAAAATCTTGCTTACTTTCCAACTAACTGAAATTTTAATAAGATTTGGGGCTTTTAAAAGTTGACGGTCGACTCTCTTCTTATATAAAATATATTTATAAAAATAAGCAAAAATTTCAGAAATAAAGGTAAATTAGTTCAAAGTCTAGTTATTTCAAAATCGTCTGCACGTAATTAACAATTATTAAACTTAAAAAAATTAATACAAATTTAAGGAAAAATATCACCGATATAAAATTGGTATCATTGAAAAGGTAAACTTTTGAAGTTTAAGATGGTATAAAACTATTTTTTTGAAGATAAATTGCTCCAAACTTACAGCAAGAAAAACGGTTTTGGTTAATTTCTAAATTAACTTTTAGGCTTTGAAAAGTTGACACTAATCTTCTTCTTGTCTTAAATAATAAGTGTGCAAAGTTTGGTTGAAATCGATCCAGTAGTTTAGGAGGAGATGTGGAACATACCCACAATGACTTATATTTTTATTAAGATTGCAGGTATACAAAATATGTGATATTATCTCTTAGCACTAGATGAATGAAAAATAAGAACATACCCTTTGTAAGTTGAAGACATTAATTGGAAGTTTTCGACGTGGGTTCCCAACATCAGAACTTGTAGCACTTATGTCAGCATCAGGGGATTTGTTTTTCTTCTTTGCATACATCAGAGGATCATCAGTATCTTCAGCAGCAGTGCCCTATGCATACATAAAAGGAACCAATCAGTAAATTTTGAAACTTGTAAGGGCAGTAAAATTCAAGTTTAGTAAATATTAGAATACCTTTATAATACGGCTGATCAGAACGTCATATCTTTGGTGATTAATGCGATGCTTTGTGAGAACTTTATGGACCATTGGAATAAATATTTGATATTTTTTTCCTAATTGTATGACGACAGAGCATAAAGTATCCATGGCTGTCTAAAAATAAAAAGACCGGAAACAGTCATAAAACAAGGAAGAATAATATTGAGTAAAAATTTAAGAAAAAGACTAATTGATTTATAAAACTGAAATAAAAATATTTTGATTGTTTTTCACTCTAAAAATCAAAATATCCTTTTAAATCGATATACAAAAATATATGCTATTTGAAACAGAAAGTCTATCAAAATAATAATTTTACACACTTTTAGATAGATAATATATATTCTTTTGCAAAAGTAAGTTGTATGCTAACTTCAGATCAGATTATCCTCAACTTTTGGCATTTATGACTTCTTTTCAATCATAAATAATTTCAGCCACCACAATTAAAGTTCAAGTGTAAATGTGCTAAAAATTTTAAATAAACCAAATCAAGTGTCAATTAATGATGAAACCAAAAGATATTATGTATAATTACCTGCAGATTCAAAATTTATAGCGTGGACAAACAATATTAGTTTACTTTTGGATAAAGAAACAAATCTTGTCAGAATGTTTAACACCTAAACACAGAAATGTTTTTGAAAATCTAAAGTTCCTTATATTCTTATACTTTTAGATTTGGAGCATCTTATTTTCAGGGGTAGAATAGATATTTTTCTCTTCTGCTCTTTTATTCTGTACAATTTTTTTAATAAGGTTCATGTTTATTTGTAATATGAAATTGTATTGTGTTAATGGCAAATTTTTGTGTTTTGGAAAATGTTCTTTTCGACTCTCAATTTCTTGGAATTTCAGATCATCAGGGTTCAAATTTTGGACATTAGACCCCTCACAGAACAAATCCTTTTTTGAATCCTTGCCAGGGGGTGAACTCTTGATGAAGTCCCTAGGCAGGATTCTCTTTAAAATATCTTCTGATATCTAAACATTGATATTTTGGATGCCGCTGCATTTTGCATGTCTTGTATTTCAAATTTAAAATATAATTTCTTTTTGCTAGTTAAATTGCCTTTTCATTTACATTTTTGAGTAACAGTCAAGGAACAGATAATTAATATAAGATTATAATAAGAATTTGTATGTGATAATTTTTCTGTTATCAACTCATTATTAAATATTTTGAACTAAAAGGGTTTCTATAAATATATTTAAAATACACACATATTATTAGCATTTATGATTTCACAATTCAATTATATAATTTCATTTGAGATCATATAATTTAAAAAGCTATACTCTGATTTTATTAAAAATATTAAAAGCTATATTCTATAAAGCTATATTAGATTTTATTAAAAGCTATATTCAGTTTTATTAAAAACTGATATTTACATGATTTAAAATATGTAGTCAATGAAAATGGAACAATTGCTATGTTTGCTTACAGGTCTCAAATCTGGAACAGTATCCAAATTACGAACTAATGGCTGAAGAATACGAGAAACAAATTCTGAAAAATCTAAGGTTTCAGATAAATAATCTATAGTTTCTAAAGCACACCTGCAAAAATAGAAAAAATAGGGTAAACAAAAATATACTTTCATTACAGAAACAATCTGTTAATCATTTTCAAATAACTAAAATACTTGAAATCAAAATTCAGATAATCTTTAAAGTTGCATAAATAAAAATAACCTAATCTTAAAGCAATAATTACAATACAAAAAAATCAGGATTTGATAATACACCCATATTAAATACTAAATAAAACTTGAAGAAAGATCTCAAATCTAAATCTCTGATCAATACCCAAAATTGTGGAACTTAATGCAAAACACAATCAGTGCAAAGAAAAATCTAGCAACTGAAATTTACGCATGTCATATCTTTTTACAATACATACTGTTTAACAACTACATGTCTTAAACACAATGAAACGTTACAAACACTTTTCAAATTTGTATTCTTTTACACACCATAGATTTATATCAAGCAACTGTTGGTGAAATCATCATAAGGCTGAGAGTCTATAAGAACAACTAAAATTTTTTCTTATTTTCCTGCAATACCATTCAACAACTACAAGAAGAAACAAACATCCTCTGTTTTTAAGTAATAAATGAAACAGCAACATAAATTATCTCATTTCTTGATAATTATATTAAAAAGATCTTAAGAACAATGATTTCACACATCCAATAAAACATGATATGGAGTAGCATGTTCTTATTTTCAAATGCCACTTTAACAGCAATTAAGTCATAATCAAATTAATATCTGTCAGAAAGATTAAAACCTTTGTAACAATTCACATGAAATCTTATACCGTTATTTACCAATGAAAATATTAATTAATGCATTTTAGCATATGAAGTTCTTATGGAAGTTACTGTTAAATAATTAGGCATTAACTCTCTAAGAGTTTAGTTTGAGCCATATTTTTTCGTTTTTCATATTCAATTCAAAAGCGAATAATTAATTTTTATGTGTATAATTTCTTAAACCACAATAGATAAGATCTTCTTAAGATTTCAGAGATTTGATTAAACACAATAAAGATCCAATTACTCACTTTAAAAACTAATTTTTAAGGTTTTTAAATCTATTAGATCAAAATAGTTAAAACACATAAGAGGGTTAAACAGTTTATATTTAAACAATGAAATAGCAGTTCAATATGTTATTCTATTCCAAATTGTCATATTTCAATTGTAATTAATAATGAATTCTTCCTCTCAGAAAACTATTACTCTAAGTCAACACTTTTA
>BGPR01004738.1:39366-66062 GCA_013235015.1 Araneus ventricosus
CTGTGCTTCGTTCAGTTGTACTACTCTTATTATGTTACAATGTTATCATTAAGTTGGACTGCTTAATATAACAATAATAAAAAAAAGGTTAAGCGATAAAATAAAATCAGTATTTATATATTTTGATCTCCTGACTGTGAAGGGTTCGCGTCTGCCCTTGATTAATTGGATAAGGTAATATTTTTTAAAAACTGGTTTGCTATAGTAGCTATTGTTGATCGACAACTTGGGTTTGAGATTGAAAGCCTTCGACTCTACAACGTTCATTTACTACAGGAGAAAACTGAAATATATTCTACTTATTCATAAATCATACATATAATAAAGATCTGTTTATTATCTAAAAAATGGAAAAGATCTTACAGTCTGACACAGATTTCAAACTTATAATAAGATTATAAAGAGAAAAACTGAAAAATAAAACACTTTTCACTTTTATGCTAGAACAGAAAAATTAACTATAAATGTAAAGATTATCTAATTGTATCTATATCATGAAATTTCAGAGTAAAATGATAAAGAGTTGTAATTTTACCAACCACATTTCTTAAATTAAATTTTTAAAAATACAGAAAATTTCATTAATTTCTTTAATATAAAATTCAATTACTTGTGCTAGTTCACCCACTCCTGCTAGAAAAGCAATAGTCACTCCAGGATTAGGATCAGGGTCCCTTAACTTTGGTATAAGTACCTAGAAGGGAGAACAAAAATATACAATACATGGGGAGAACAAAAAATAAGAACAAAAACATTTGATCCATGGGAATAAAAAAAATAAGAACAAAAATACAGTAGAACCCCGGAAATCCGAAATTCTGGATAATCCAAACAACTTTTTAAAATTTTCTGAAAAAATTTTACGAAAAATAACAATTACTAATCAGAAAAAAAAGCTAATGTTTATTCCCGACTTAAAAGAAGTATTTGAAGTGGTCTTTAAGAATGAATACAGCACCTTAATTAGTAGAAACAAACTCAGATATCATCTTTTTACCCTCAACTTGTTTACCACTGTACAGTGTGGATCGCCGCATGCTCTTTCCGTACGCTTTCACAGAGCACCCAGAGTCAATACTCTACTGCATTTGGTATATCAAGAGTATTTTACTGAATGCTCCGGAATCCGAACAGAGATCAGCCCCAATTAGTTCGGATTCCCAGGGTTCTACTGTACATGTTCCGGGGAGGGGGGGATCTTCCTGTTTATAGTTAATACACACTTCTTTACTCATAAATAAAACATTAATCATATTTTGATCAATAAGAATCAATACAGATCTAATAAAGAGAAACAGTTTGACTATGTAAATTCAATAACGCAATAGATTGCTTATCTGAAAGAATTAACTATGTATTGTGGAGAGGTAGTATGGATAACCCTCTGTCTAGAATATAGGCAATTTCGATCCTAAACAGTACATGTTAAATCAACAAGTATTCAAAGGATGTTCTGGTTAGAGGGTTAACTTTTAACGATACCAACTGCAAATGGTTATAGGATAGTATCTGGTTCATACAGAAAGTAAGTTTTCCAGAGGCACCTGAAAAAGTTCCTGGCCGAGCAGCATTTCCCCAGTGACGAAAATGTACAGACAGCAATATGCAGAAATTGGTCTTGCAGTAGACCACGCAACTTCAATTCAAGTAGTTCTTATGTTGAGAGGTAGCAACAGAAGTGCTATATCTGTCTCAATAAATGTTTCCAGGTAATTATGTTTTGTGTCTTTTTATACCTTCCGGGAAACTTACTTTCTGGGTGAACCAAACAAATCTCAATATGAACTTCATTTTAGTTTAATTAACTTATATTGAAATTATCTAAATATAAAATAAGGCTTTAAATGCCAGTATAAAAGATGACTTTCAAAATGGCTCGCATTTTGGGAAATGTTTGTACAGCTTTTATTTACCAGAGATATTTTTAAAGGACTTTTGCATTGCTTAGTTTTAACTATTATCAGCAATTATTTTGTTTTAACCAAATTATTATCAATGAAGAGGCAAATGTAATGCATAAGAATTACATTTAAGACGGGCTCCATGTAGGGCCGGATGAGGCGAGGAGCATTAGCACTCAGATGGCCCAGCATCTTTGCACTCTGCTCTTTATTTCTTCCTATGCCAGAGTGCTCCAATTCTGTGAGAATCTGATAAAGAAAAGAATACAATCAACAACAATAAAAAATATACATGAATAAATTTCATAAAAACAGCTTCTAAAAATACACTTTTATTAGCGTACTAAAATGTAAAAATTTAAATATTTAAGTATTATAAGCCAAGCATTATTATTTAAATAAGAATAAATGCTTTAATTTTTTTAAAAACTAAAGAATTTTAATTTATTAAAAATTAAAGATTTTATTTAATTATTCATTTCTTATTTAAAGGTATCCCGACTCTATATTTCTGCACATGCCCTTAAAACTCAAAGGTAGCACTGCGGTTAATAAACCTCTTTATTCACTTACTAAAGAAAGTTCAAAATATTTATATTCAATAAATCAATACACTTTTATTAGTGTACTAGAAAGTAAAAATTAATTTGAATATTTAAGTATTACACAAGCCAAGTATTATTATTTAAATATGAATAAATACTTTAATTTTTTTAAAACTAAAGAATTTTAATTTATTAAAAATTAAAGATTTTATTTAATTATTCATTTTTTATTTAAAGGGATCCCGATTCTATATTTGTGCACATGCCCTTAAAACTCAAAGGTAGCACTGCAGTTAATAAACCTCTTTATTCACTTACTAAAGAAAGTACTAAATATTTACATTCAATAAATCTGTATTTCTTTTGTTTTAGATTTAGAAAATGGCTAAATTTTGAAACAAACCTGAATAAGTTCTTTCCTGAGTGCAGGCATGACATAAGCCGGATTCACAGAGCTGAGACGGCCGAGAGAGCAGAGTGCCAACTCACGAATCTCAAACATCTCGTCATTCAGTGCTATGAAAAGGGCACTTAGGTTTTCCGACTGAGCTAAATGAGGATCAAACTTTTCATCCAGGGATGCCAATACAGAATACCGAACATTCTGATCTGAAAAGAATTACGAAACTTGGTTGAAAGATTTCATGGACAAAACTATAATTGCTTTATTACGTAGTGTATGCATGATAATGTATTTAAAAATTGCTGCCTTTAATTAAAATGAAATTTAACATTATGTTGAAAAGTACTGAAAATTTGGAGGTGATTACATCATTGGTACTTTTCCGTTAGCCGGGTGCAGGTGAAAAATCGCCAAATAATGTATAATTCCGCCAAATTTCTTACAACCATTCTCTTGGCAACTTGGCTCACGTTTGGTTCATAATTGGCGACATTTGCGTCCGGCTAACGGAAAATCGCTTCGCTTGGCAACTTGGCTTGCGTTTGGTTCACAATTGGCGACATTTGGGCCCGGCTGACGGAAAATCGCTTCGCTCTTGGAGACTTGGCTCGTATTTGGTTCACTTGGCGACATTTGCGCCCGGCTAACAGAAAATCGCTTCGCTTGGCGACTTGGCTCATGTTTGGTTCACAATTGGCGACAGTTGCGCCTGGCTAACAGAAAAGTACCACACCATTAGTAACACTGATAGAAATGCTTGTGACACCTTCTGTATACTGATGACTGCATGATGTTGATTCATAGGGTGTAATGTATGAAGAGAAGAAAACACAATATTAATAAAGCAATGTGATCCAAAGTATGTACACAAAATAATGTGCAAGATGAAAAAGACTTAGAAGTATATAACATGTATGTAATAAATAATTTTGAAACCAAGCTCAAAAGTTGTATCCTTATTATGATAAATTCATATCTAATATTTTTCGTAATAAATAAATGGGCAAGATATTATAAATAGAACTGGTCCAAGACAGAACATTTTCTGCCAAACATTAACTAAAGAAAATTATGTGCCAATTTTTTTGTTCCTACATTTCAGTTATTAGAATCAATTTAGTGGTTACTTGCAAAAGCCTGGAATCATTTATGATACATAAAAAATGTATAAATCAGACATTAATAAAAATAAAATTAAATAAAAAAAATTAATATTATGATTTAAATAAAATTTAAAAAATTAAAAAGGCAGCATAAATTAGTGAACTAAATTAATAGTAATAATAAAATCAGAAAAAGTTCTTCATTCTGAATCTAAATATAAAGTTATTTATCACCACACATTTGTTTGGACAATCTGTTATACATTTATTTATTACTCTGTATGTCACATATTCATTTTTATTTCCTTCCTTTTTAATCCAGATTTCTCCTCTTAAAGAATTATTGCTCTGGATCAAAATATCTAACATATTCCATGATTTAAAAGCTTTATTAATATTTTTCAAAACAAAAAAAAACTATTTCAATAGTTGTTTTCAAAGAGGCATGACCAAGTAGAAAAAAATATTTATGTGAGGAAAGACACGGTGTAAAAATCACTTGTTTTTCTTACAAACAACTATTCCAAACTGGCATCATATTTTCTTTTTTTAAATAAATGCATTAAAAATGCTCACCCGAATCGGTAACTCCAACAACAAGTAATTTTGCCAAGACTTCTTGAACAGTTCCCATAATATGTGGACTATACCTGCCACTAGCTTTCATTCCCTACAGATTTGCAGAAACAATTTTTAAGACAAACATTTGAAATATAAAAATCAACAGAAACAGAAAAGTTAAAATGGACAAGGTACTATATGCTAAATTTGCAACTATTGCAAGTTTTTTTTTTTTTTTTTGTGCTTCAAAAGAATAAAATTTGGATAGAAACCATGAATTATTAAGATTTCATCAAATCAATACATACACGAGGATGGATCCAAAAAAAGGTTACAAGGGTAATAAAAAATTATTTATTAACATTAGACAGAAAATACAAAGGTGAATTAAAAGGCATACTTGCTGATCACTTTTCCACATAATCACCAATTCTATTTAGGCATTTACCTGAATGCAGGACCAACTTGTTTAACCCAGCTTGGCAGAAATCACGTTTGTGGAACCCAGATTAGGTGCCGAATCTGGGCTGTAGGGGGGGAGGCTCCAGACTTCTTACTTGAATTTTCACAACAATTCTTGAGTTATGCGAGCAGTGTGGGTATTGTCATGCAGGAGGATGACATCATCACTCAACATCCCAGGGCATTTGTGTCGTATAACTTCACGGTTACCCAATGATCATTTCCTTTTTCCGAAATTGAAGGAACTCTTATCAAGAACAAGGAGAGTGATGTGAAAACAGTTGCCAAGAACTGGTTCAATGGACAGTATTAGTGATTTCTACCAAGCAGGGTTCAACAAGTTGGTCCTGCATTCAGATAAATGCCTAAATAGATTTGGCAATTATGTGGAAAAGTGATCGGCAAGTATGCCTCTTAATTCACTTTTGTATTTTCTGTCCAATGTTTATAAATAATGTTTTATTACCTTTGTATACTTTTTGGGGGGTCCATCCTCGCATATTTGAAATTACAAACTGTGCTATGGCTTTTCTCCAAATACACCATGCCATTAGGCTCATGCAAGAAGAAAAAGGTTAGCATTTACGGTTGAATTGCAGAAAAGCTGACAGTTAAGGGGTTCATTAATACCGTGAAAGATTCCTTTAATTAAATGTAAATGATTCATAAAATATAATACCTGAATGGCTGGAGAAAGAAGTTTACAACAAGTGCGCACTGCTTCCAGTCTTATTTCTTTAACTTCACTGGACAAATAGTTTTCGGCACAGTATCGCACAAACAGCATTAAAGATCTTCCTATAAAGAGAATAAAAATATTCCAACATTGTAATGTCATCAGTGTCATTATATTTTTTAGCAATAACTTTTAATTTAAAATAACTATAAAGTAACAAATAATTTTATACTGACCTTGAAAATCGAAACTACCCAAAGTTTTCAGAGCCAACGTGATGCTTGCAACGTCGCTTACATCTAGTAAGCCTTGGTGTAATCCTGGAAAATGTTAAATCATATTTTATTGATTAAAAGTTTGAAATGCAAAGGAAGCAACTACAAATAACAAAGAGACAATTTTTACAGGATATGAATAGAGAAATTATATTTAAAGAAACATACTTCTAGCATTTTCCACTGTTCCATATAAATACAGTAAAACACTGTTTATATGTCATTCAAGGGACTGACATAAAACAGCATGAAAAGACGTAATGTCACTAATACAAATTCATTTAAAAGTAAGAAGTTTTTAAGGTTTTTTTAAAAAAAGAGTACTAGTATAATATTAAGTATTGAAAAAATGATTAAATTTAAAAATTAATAATCATAAACATAAGAAAAATCTTAGCTTTATTGCATATCTTGAATACTACTTATCCATTTTTTTATTTTATACAATTTGTGTGCATGCAGAGAGGCATTTAACCCTCTTAGCGCCCAATTATTCTGAACTTTTAGCTATCAGGTTAGAAATCTCAGCTTTTAAAGTAAACGAATCGACCTTTTTCACATTTAATTATATCGCTGAAATCTTAAGAATACTTTATACATGATTGTTTAAGAAAATATAAATACAAGCTATCTGCTTTTGAACTGAACATGAAAAATGGAAAAACACGTTTGTACCGCTCGGAGGGTTAATAAAAGAAGTTTTTAATCCTAATTTAAAAAATCTTAAAATAATAGGAATAGAGGAATAATGACCGACTCAGAAAATTTACAAATTTTAGAAGGGGGGGGGCAGCAGCGTATAACCAAAGCTTTGCATCGTATAAATGAAGTACCTTATCATTACTTGCTACGAATGATTCGTGACTGTGATGAAACGTATAAATGATAAATGTATAAACTGTGCTTTACTGTAGTAAAATTATTTCTCACTTTGATTATCACTAATATTTTCAGCAGTATTGTTGAAGCATGAAAGTAGTTTATAATAAGTGTTTTATTTTTTTACAAATGTTTATCTAAATTTCAAGAACTATTGGATTGCACTTTTGCACATTATCAAATTAATTGACTTTTATTGTAGAAGGGAGAAAATATTTCATGAAAAACTAAAGTTTACAGCCCACCAGTGGTCTAGTAGATTAAAACCCAGCATGACTGAGGAGTGTGAATCAGAGGAAGAAGGTTATGGGTTCTATCCTCTGACTGCGTTCTTAACCAGCATCGTTCAAAAATTGGTAGACCAATGTGCACTTTAGCAAAAAGTTGCTTGCTCAAGATACACTGGCTACTGGAGGTTTTCCTTCAAATAGAAATGTGGGCCAGTTTCCCCAGAGAGTTCTTAAATGCAATTTATTCTCATGGATTGGAGCTGGATCAGACTTCTATCCCAGGTGCTACCTAAATACTAGAAGGACGCTTTGACTAATAGAAGATACCATATCATGAGTACTTGACTCATGCACTTGGCTAGTTATGCTAGACCAAATGGGATCAGAACCACTATTACCTAAAGACTATAAGAAAATTTAGTTATCTATTTAACCCATTATCTGCCATTGTTCCCTTTTGGGGATGCTTGTTTTCTTTTTTATTCTCATCTCAACAGTGCAAGTTTCTAGCTTTGATTTTTACATCTAAATGTTGAACTGACTGATATTAAAGTAAAAAATCCAATAAAAATCATTTTTAATTAAAAAGATAATCAATTCTAATTAGAAATTAATTAATCAGTTCTAATTTTAAAAATTCAGAAATAGCATTTTCTTATATCAATATGACAACATGAATAAAAAAAATGAAACTTTTTTTTTTTGAAAAAATAGTTTTGGCAGATAATGGGTTGACAAGAAATTTTTACAGCAATGGTATAAAAAGAAACATAAAATGAATTAATATTTTTTTAAAAGGTATCTTTGATTTTGCACCACAATTTTTTTTTTCCACAAAATTTGGCACCATCACATGCAGAGCCAGATTTCACATAGGGCCAATCTAGGCCATGGCCGACAGCGCAACAAACAGAGGGTGCAAATTTAAAAAGAAATATTCAAAAATTTCAGTATTATTTTGAAAAGTTCATATAAAATATTGTTTCTTAAGCATATCCATACACATTAAATAAATTGGAGGTACATTTATGCTATCTATCTCCATAGTTGTGGTGAATGGGCCAAGAGCGTGGAAATGTATAAATCCGGCTCTGATCACATGAATTAAGGACAGAGAAGGATACAGTCTCTTTAAATTTTTTCTATTAGTTAAGTAAAATCACCATTATGGAAATAATAAATAAGGTCTTAATTTTTCCAGCAGGTATACCCAAAAGTACTGTAAAAATATTGAAAAATATTTTCTTATGTGTTTTTAAAAGAAAAAATAACCAATTCATTACAAAAGGATTTTCTGAGGTTACCTGAGGAGGGCGCCTGGCTTGCCAGGTGCTTCGGCATTCCTGGATGGCGCAACGACCTGCGCATGAGGACAACTGAGAGCATCTTCAAAAGACCTTCTTGAATGTCCTTCTTTAACTGAGGGATCTGAGATGCGAGTTCACGCAAAGATGCAGTCAAAGCAGGACTGGGAGAGAAAAAGATATATTAAAAAATAATAATCCATATCAGGGGTTCCCAAACTTTTTTCCCTCGTGTACCCTTTGATTTGTCCTTTTATTTTCATGTACCCCTTGATTTGTCCTTTTATTTTTGTGTACCCTTGATTTGTCCTTTTATTCTCATGTACCCCTTGATTTGTCCTTTTATTTTTGTGTAAACCTGGATTTGTCCTTTTATTTTCACGTACCCCTTGATTTGTCCTTTTATTTTCACGTACCCCTTGATTTGCCCTTTTATTTTCGTGTACCCCCTACTGTCATACCCCTCTCTCCAACCATGTGTCAATGCAAAGAATTTTTTTTTATCAATAACGTTAAGGGTTTAGTTAAGCTGAAGAGTCAAATGACTCGAATTAATAAGCTTAATTAATAAGTCTAAACTAGAAAATAAAATAAAAAGCATACAACAGTGGCGCCCAGTGAAGCTACAGCTTTTGCAAAAACATTGAAGCTCAGGAATAATTGGAGCTTCTGAAGACAATATATCAATTATTCATCAAGTTTTCTTCATCTTTTATTTTTCTTATTTTGAGCGTAGGTTTTAGATTTGGATAATTTTCACTTTTCACACAAATTTGGTGAAACAAAATTCTGTAACTTTTTTAATCCCTTATTTTTTCTTGTGTCCTCCATTACCGACTTAGATTTTGCATACCCACAGGGGTACGCGTGCCACAGGCTGGGAACCTCTGATCTAGATAAATAAAAGTGAATATTCACAAACAGTTTTTCATTACCATGCAATAGAAATTCACATTTCTGAATAGGTTTTCTCCAAGTTTTACTCACAAATATTATGAAGGATTTAGGAAATTTTAGTGATAGTTTCATGATAATTAATTAAATAGTTGATTTTTTTTTAGTAATAAAAGGCATAAACATATTTTTATTCCAAACCATGCCAAACATTTCAGCCAGTAACAAATAATTTTCCACATTACTTCCATTTTTGCAAGATATAAAAGAATCATTTCATGCTTTCAGTAAACAGCTCGAAAGTGCTTAGCTTAGATTAACAGTTATAATATACATTTATCATGTTCATCACATAACCAGGTCAAGTTCACATTCTCAATAAATGAATAACATTAGAAAATTTAAGAAATTTAGAAAAAAAAGGTTTTTTTTGTTTAAAAAAAATCCAGAGATCAAGTATCTAATTAGATAACAAAATATTAGAAAAAAATTCAAAATTAAATCCTTTTACTTTAGAATTGTTTCCAATGCCCAGGCTTAGGAAGAATATACAATAATTAATTCAACCATTACTAACACTAATTTTACTCTGAAGGACTGTTTTTTCAAAAAATTCTCAAGAAATAACTTATTCTGTTATCTAAGTCAAATAACGAATATTAAGAGAAAAGAAAATGTTCAGCAAACTAAAAAAATCATACCTCAATCCAGTAGCCATCATAGGCTCCAACAGCTCTTTAATGTCCTGCATAATAGTGTGTCCTACTGCTCTTCCCAGCATGCTGATGCAAGTAAACACAGCTGGTTCCATCTGTGGCACTTTCTTCCTGAAAAGTACAAAACAAAAATAGACGTTGGAGAAATTAAGACAAAAAGATTAAAAGTTTAAGTATGGATACATCAACTATTATCAAAATATTGTGAAAATTACAAGAATTGGGCTCATCTACACATGTATCTTTTTCTCAATTCCTCAAAAAATTGTATGACAAATTCTTTTTAGGGTCATAGTCAAATTTTCTCAGAATTCTGTTACAACAGGGTTATTATTATAAGTGGTCATAATAGTACATTGAGATTATTTTAAATTAGAAAAGGACATCAAAAGGTTTAAACTTCACATATCTAAACTTTCTAAAACTCGTGTTTTTATTTGAACATTGTTTTAATAAATAAAAACATACCTACGCTGATTTTCATAAAAGAGACATTAAGACAATGCTCAAATAAAAACAAGAGTGTTAGAAAGTTTAGATATGTGAATTTTAAACCTTTTGATGTCCTTTTTTTCAATATAAAATAATCTCAAGTTACTATTATGACCACTTATAATAACAACCCTGTTGTAACAAAATTCTGAGAAAATATGAGTATGATCTTTCTTGTCAGCTAAGTTAAATAACTATTTGCATATAGTCACTCGCCAAATAATGTATTTCATAATAAGCTCAGATTAAATATTTTGTTTCCAAACCTGTTGAATATACAAATTCTTTAGGGGAAAATTACCTAAATTTTAAACTGGTAACAGAATTTTTTTAGAGTTATTTTAGTAGCCGATGACTTTACTGAAATGGAAACAATACAAAAAAAATCACTAAGAAGTATTTCTATTTCTTACACTGATAACTTTTTTTCATTCACTGCAGTTTTATATTTCTATTAAAACACATCTTATATTCAATAAAATAAAATGAAATTAAAAAATCATACTTCAAAATAAAAATCAATTAAATGTTATACATTTGACATGAAAGAAAAATCAGAAAGATCGCGAGTTGAATCTAAACCTGCCAAAAAATATTATTTTATACAAAAAACTTGGGAAAAAATAACAATAAAAGTTAAAAGAAAAATTAAGTTTAAATTAAAATTGCTTCATTTATATTAGGTAATATGGATCAAATACAATTCATACCTAAATTCTAATTACATGCCCCCTTCTCTACTGTAGTTAAGATATTCTAGAGAAGGGGTCATCTAATTAGATAAATGGTCAGAATTTCAGGCATGAGTTGTGGCAGCGAACATGCTAATGAAGCATAGTCTTTATCTTCTTATACATTTACAGTAAATTCTCAATTATCCGTCATTCAAGTATCCAGAAAGCTCAACTAACCGGAAAAATTAGAAAATTAGTTTTTCTAAAAATTGTACATCCGCTCGCCAAAGTTTAGCATGCTTGTGCCATTCCATTCATGCGGACAATTTATTTCTGGAATGCAACACCCACTCCGCAAGGAGGGGCGTAGAAGGAAAAAAAAAGCAATATACAGTACTGCGCCATACACACACCCCCCCCCCCCCCGCCCCGCGCCTCAAAAGCAAAAGTAAGAACCCCAAAACAAAATAAAAGTTCCTCACCCTCCGCCGAAAAACAAGACCTAAAAATGAAATTGACAACCGAAAAAAAGGTAAAGGGACAGAATCAGTTTAAAAAAAAGCTCATGGGGGGTACTCCATATTGGTAAGTCTCTTTCTTTTCCTTTATTTATTTACTCTCTGATACCAGATGTTGATTCCGATTATGTAATATCACATGCAGGAGAATTGGAGGTGCACGTATTGCACAATAACCCTTGTGATTTTTTAAAAGATAATTAGTTTTGATATTCAATCTGGGATTTGTTTACGATCACTTAAAAGAGTTTTATTATGCTTGCCGAGTAGAATATTTTCCAGTTTCGTCGGCTATTTTTATATTTTTACAATCTATATATTTACGGTAAAAATTCGGCTACAGATGATACTTTTTTTTTTATCATCAATATTAAATTAAAATCTTTATAGTATGTTTTGTAAATACAATGTTATGGAAGATACAGAAGTATTCTTAAAAATTATATTTAATGCACATTTCCAAATGACAAAAACAAATTATTTGGCCAAAAAAATCTAAAAAAAAAAGGCCCCCCCCCCCCCCCCTCCAATTTTTCCCGTCACACTCAACTATCCGGACTTTTCAGGTATCCGGAAATCGGCGTTTCCTGAGCATGCTGGTTAGTTAAGCTTTTACTGTATAAATATGCACTACATAAATAAGTAAACACAAAAAATTCACCTTATAGTAGCATCTTTTGATGGAAGAGATGCTCGAATAACATCCATTATTTTGGGAATATAAGGCTTGATTTCTAACTTCACTGCTACAGCCAGAAGTCCAACCGCATTAAAAGAATTGTAACGTTCTCGGTCACGTTTCAAGCAGCTGAGTAGATAAGCCATAGTTTCACTTAGGTAACTTGAATGAAAAAAAAAAAATAAACATTCTCAGTTGATTGAATGAACATTAATCTGGTATATTTTCTATTAATAAAACATTTTTTTGAAAAAAAACTTTGCTCATATATCTAAATTAATTTCAAATGTTTCTACAAACTACCTATTGTAATTCAAAATTACTTTACAAATCTATTTTCGAACAAATAAAAAATTGAGCACTTGTTTTCAAAGAAATTGATAAATGCAGCAAAGAATATGCTGCTCCGCCTTTCTTACCACTTTGCATTCTTCAAGAAAAATCTCTTGCTTATTATAATGCTAACGATGGAGCTATAAAAATATCCTTACTTTCAAACAAATTTTTTGTCATTTTAACTCTGAATATCAATAATTATTAATTCATAATGATAAATTATGATGTTCATAATTTATGTCAAATATTATATTACATATTAAATAAAAACTGTAACCTGCAAAAATTTTAAGCATAACTGCTAATGAACTCAAAAGTTTAATACTATACAGGGATGCCACTCACAAAAAAGAAAAAAAGAGGAAATTACGCGCGAATTAAAAAAAGCAAAAATGAGGAAATCATGAGTGAATTTTAAAAAGTTAAAGTGTGAGAATCGCACGCGAGTAAAAGAATTTGCGAAGTAAAATTTCCATTTTTCATAACATTTATGCATGAATTTCATAAATTAATATAATATATAATAAAATGAAAATTTTGTTCTAATTGAAATCAATGTTATAAAATTAAAAGCTTTTTAAAAAATAAGCTGACTGCATAAAAATGAGGCTTACTCACACACACAATATACAAATGTATATATATTTAAATTTGATTTTTAATTAATATTTTTACCCAATAAAGCTGTGCATGAATATTAGAAACAGAAATCCAATCCAAATCACATATTTTTACAATTGAAAAATGTCCAACACTAGGACAGAATATAAAATGTTTAAGTTTCTAAAAAGTTAAATTACTGCATTCTTTACACAAATTAAAAATTTTGAAATATACTAAAAATATTATTAATTTTATCACAATGCTGTATTTTTACACTCAAATGCAGAAAATCTATAAAAATAAAACATTTTCATTTTTTATTTTTAATATTTGCATGCAGAAACATCTCTTTGATGGTTTGGGTATTATTTTTTTTAATTTTAACATTTCTTTTAGAATTAAGTTCAGAATGAAAGTTTTTGACAGCTTCACTTTTACTTTTATCCTCAACTTTTCTTCTTTTGGATTCGTTTACATTTTCTCCACCATTAAAATTTGGTTCATACAGTCTCTTTAAGAACCATGTGTTATTTTTTCTTATGATTTATCCTTTGCCTTTTAGTTGCATCTGCAGACATCTTTTTTGCAGCTTTTTCTTTACTGGCATTTAATTCTTTTATTCTCTCTTCTCTTAATGATTTATTTTGTTTAAGTTTATCAAAGTAAACATTCCGTAAATTTCTTACATTTCTCACCAGTTTCGGATCAACTTTTTCTTTGAGAAAGTCATGTTTGGAAAACATACAAACTGACGATTTTTTTTTTTTTTTTTGTGAGCGCAGCTCATACTTAATGTACTGCATAGCATTAAATGATGAAACATTTAATCTATTGCTTCCAGGTGTAATCACATTATTCATTATGCTAAAGCTACTTTCCACTTTGGGTTCATAGAAGCAGGTTAGAAAAGCAAATGCCATCCTTGAAAGTAGAGGATATTTTGAGGTATTCTTCACATCTCTCCACCATAAATCAACAGATTCTTATACAATATCACTAAAATTATCATTTTGAAAATTATGTATTTCCAAATCATATGCTTCTTTTTCTGAATCTTGAACAACATTTGAAGCATAGAGTGACAGTTCTTCCATCAATTCTAATGCAACAGAAGTCTTTCTATTGCATGGATCCAGTGAAGATACTGCCTTTAAAAAAGGGTTGGCATAAGGCATTTTTTCCACCAGCCACGTGGCACACCCAATGTATGCCTTAAATACACATATCTTAAATTTTTTTTTATCACAATCAATTGAGATTTCGGAGCCAACTTTATAAGTTGCTTTGTAGTATCACCCACAAGGATTGAAGAAAAAGAAAGAAGAAATATCCGCGGAAATCAAGGATTGATTTAAAAAAAAAAAAAAAGCGGAATTTTTCAAACCGCGATTTCCGTCGCGGATTTATATGATCCTCATTGATCAAAAGCAGAAATCCGCCGTTCGGCGGAAAAGTGGCATCCCTGACTATAGCAAATACCCAGAAACACTAAAAAATATCAAAACATATTAGTATTCAAATAAATAACAAAAATTTGAGTATTTGTTTTCAAAGAAATTGATAAATCTACACTTAAAGCTGATTAATTATTAATGAAATAAATATGATCAATGAGGAGATAATAACAGAAGATGAAATAGATTTAATAAAAGCAATTCTCAAAAACACACTTTTATTGGTGTGCCAGAAAGTAGAAATATGTTATTTTAATTAATTCCTACTCTTAGCCTTTAATTTATAATTCATTATTTTAAATATTGGGAAATCAACTTCTTTCCTCAATTTCACCATCATTCGCATGCAATCAAATTTAATGAAATTAATCAATTAACTGATAGTTAAATTCTAAAAATATTAAAACAGTGTATTGTCATTGATAACACATGAGTGTACAAAATTTCAAAAATGCAGCACATCGGAAATAAGGGGAAAATCAATCACAAAATTCCACCTTTACAAACATGAAACAAGTCAAGTTAAATAAAAGTATGTAAGTAAGCAGGCAAACCCCGTCCCAGCCAAGGCCGCGCAAAAGAGGTGATGGGGTCATGGAAGGCGACCCCACCCAGTCGAGAGGCACAGGTGCCACTTGTCGGGTCGGAAATCAACAACCGACTCCTCGAGTGTCTGCATCTATTCAGTGGCCATATATTACAGTAAACTATATGCATTTTGCTATCTAACTAGACAGCAATTAGTTAAAAAACAATTATTCACATAATCAAAGATAAATAAATATAAATACAAATAAATATACATAAATATAAATAAATATATGAAATAAAAGTAGGTAATAAAAGTATTTCAAATTTTCATTTATTCCCAGTTAAACTTACATAAGTTTAAAAGAATTTTTAAAAAATGAGCATATTTCTTACTTTGCAACAAATCTTTTTGTTTGAAAAGCAGCGAGTCTTGGTAGAATATTCAACAATGTTTGCTGAATGTGCAAGTTCTTTATACTTTTATAACGCAGAACTTGTTGACATACCTGTAAATGAGCAATACGAATATACAAGACAAAATGGCTGATTGATAAATAACATTGGCAGATTATTTTAAATTTCTCCAACAATCTTATCCTAGTAATATAGTCCTATTAATTATTAATGAATAAATAAATTATACACACTACGATATTTTAAAAAGTGGAAAATCTTCGGTACTTTTCCGTTAGCCGGGCGCAAATGTCGCCAATTGTGAACCAAACGCGAGCCAAGTCGGCAAGAGCGAAGCGATTTTCCATTAGCCGGGCACAAATGTCGCCAATTGTGAACCAAACGCGAGCCAAGTCGCCAAGAGAATGGTTGTAAGAAATTTGGCGGAATTCTACATTATTTGGCGATTTTTCGCTTGTGCCCGGCTAACGGAAAAGTACCAAATCTTCCTTAAGGCAGAAGATTACTGCAGTTAGAGCTAAAAAAAATCAACAATAATATATTTACAACAATAATGATGTGAAAAGCATATGGGCTTAGCTCTTGTGGCTTACCACAGTTACAATTATATTGGCTAACATTCAAAAGAATGTATAATATTTAGTAATGCTTTATAAAAATTCGATAAAAACCTTTTTGATAATTAAACTAATGCATAATATTAGAAAAGTAAAGTGTATTATTGGAAAATGATCAAAACGTCCCATAAAACTCCTGTAAAAGTTTTGCTACTTTACTTATAGAATAAGGTTTTTATTCCTAGCTGCATTTTTACAGTTTCACTATTCACTATTCTAGAGCTATTAAATTTGAAATTAGAATGACAATTACTCTTTTAAATTTAAAATTACTGTAATTTAGGTTTTCTAACAATGATATAATGTTTAATGTTTCGCAGTGCTATGGCACGAGTTTTATTGTTGGTGACATCACAGCGTTACCGAGAGACAGATATGGGTTATTATATTAGTAATTACAATACTTGTCAACAAACTACACTTCCTCAGTTTTAAAGACATTCTAACCTATGTAGTCAATGTTAACCAAGAGAAATCTTAAAAAAAAGTTGTATATGATAAGTTGTTTCATTAAGAAATTTTCTTTTTATAAAAGATGATTCATATTACCTAAATCTTGACTAATCACTCATGAAAAGATTGTGATAACAAATAGAAATAATATTAGATTAATTGTAACATGTTTTACAAAATACATAATTTACAATAATATTTATTTATTTACAAAATACAGGCTATCCAAAATCTGTATACGCACTTTGAATAACAATTACACAAACAGATATTAAATATTTCGAAGTCCCTTAATTCAAGATATCAGATTATATATCATCTAATAATATATCAGAATTAATGCATTCATTAATTTGAATTAATTGAAGAATTCCATCACCTATTGGGATACAATTTTGGTGAAAATATAATTAGGGTGAAGAGGGAGAACTGAGTTCTTACCATATTCCACTGTATCTACTCCCATATGATTTCTTTTTGAGCATATACCATAATGTTTATAGTTCAAGACTAGTTAAGATCAAAAATACTAACTGATGTGTTTATCCAGATTAGCAACTCTATCAAATCGGTGTTATGAACAGTACCTGGACAAAAACAGCTAACATTTTGATCTTTACCAATAATTGACAAATTGATACATTTGATTAATTACTTTGGATAAGAACATTTGTATGTATTTTGAAAATCTTCTCATAATAATTATTCAAAGTTTGTATACATCACATGGTAGATGAAATCTTTTATCTGTTGCTGTACGTCATGAATAAGAATAATTTCTACAATATAATAACTCTACTATACCAATGATAAGTATTTTTATTAAATAAGATGCTATTTAAATGAGAATAATTTTTAGATTGAATTTAAAAAAAAAAAACAGTTTTTAAAAACTCACTTTTATTAGTGTACAAAAAAGTAGAATTTTTTTATTTTAATTATTTCCTGCTTTTAATCTGTAATTTATTATTCACTAGCAGTACATGCACGGCGTTGCCCATGGAATCAGGACTTTAACAAAATGAAAAGAAAAAAAAACCTCCCATAATGACATGAAAAAGTTTTGAAAACAAAATCAAAACAAAAGATACACATTCTTTGATTTTCCTGCTTATTTTTTTTTCGCCCTACAGTACAGAGTACGTTAATCCAAAACAATATTACAAAATTGGAACATGAAAATGATTATTATACAGCAAGAAAATATAAAACTGAATCCGAAAATAATAATAAAAGTAATTCATTCAGGTGAAGGTCATGACGTATCCTGCGTGTCCGCCAATCAAAATTGCCAGCAACGTTCCGAAGAAGTGCCGCGCAAGGAACTCGATCAAGAATAATAACTCTCAACCGCCCAGAAAAAAATTAATTAAAAAAAAAAGGGAAAAGATATTTTAACCGTTCTTGTTTTAAATCCGACAGAACCGTTCTAGTTATAAGCTGAAAAAAATTAAAAATAATAGTGTTATTAGAAAGTCGGATGCAACAAATTTAAAAACAAAAATAACATTCCGATGCCAAAACTGACTATTTTTTTAAAATTTCTCAAAATTCAGTAAATTACGTTAGAAATTCAAAACTAACTTCATTAGAACGGAAATCGCGTCCTCTTTCCAGTGGTGTATCCATTTTCGTCGTACAATTATTCTAAACCATTCTATTGAGAAATTAGTGCGAAAAATCAACCAAAACAACACAAAACATTAAATAAAAAATTTTCTAGATTAAATTTTAAACTTTCGGCTTCGAGGTGCATTCAGTCACCATTACGACTACCTATGTGCCAAATTTCATGCTGTAAGTGCGATAGATTCAACTGGAATCGCAGACAAACACACACACACAGGCACACAAACATTGCCTTTTATACGTATAGATTATTACAAATATCATGGAAGCTTAGAATCAATTTTTTCTCAAATTCACTACCAGTGGTGCCACTCACTTAGAATCCAAATTTAATTAAATTAATCAATAAACTTAAAATTAATTTCTGAAAATATTCAAATAATGTATTATCACTCAGAACACACAAGTGTAAAAAAATTTAAAACTCTCGAACATCAGGAAGTTTGGTAAAAAAAAATTGATTACAAAATTCCATCTTCACAAACATGGAACAAATCAAAAATGAAAGAGTGTGAAAACAACTCTTTCATGAAGAAAACAATCAGAAAGGAATAGAGAACTTACTGTGTCAAAATGTTCATTCATGAGCTGTTTGCAAGTGTTACTTTCACAAACTTGTGTGCGACGACTGGGCATCAGATCTCCCGGATAAGTCCCCAGAGCTTTGTGATACCTCACCACAGCAGAGAGACCGATACCTTTTTGGGAACTACCTTGATTGTTATGATGAAGCTGGTGCAATGCCCGGAAGCTTCTGGTCAGTGACCCTTGGCCCAATTCCTTTAGAAAAGTGTAACGGTGGTGGCCGTGAGCTTCGTGAGTGGCTTGCTGCTGAATAATGTCTTCAAGTTCTTGGCGAGTCATCTAAAAAAATGTCATATGAATCAGTAAAAACAGAGAACTCTGAAGCAACTGGCAACCCATTTGTCATAGAGAACGAAGATACAATGTTCCCTCCTCATGAAATCAGTCTTCTTTTAAAGAAAACACCAAAATCTGTAATACTAATCTTAAGATTCTTTAACCATTTAATTTATTTGCTGTAACGGTATATGTGGGCTAGTGATGGGAAAAACCTACCAGTTAAAACTGAAAACCAATTTTTTTCCTTCAATTAATCAAGTTTTTTTTCATTTATTTATTATTTTTTGGTCCAGTTATAACTGATTTTTTTTAGAAAAACCAATAACCGGGTAAAAAAACCTGGCCAAATTAGCTTTGGAAACGAGGTAAATTAAAGAAATCAGATCATTACTATTCAGTGGGTGTTTTTTAGAAAAAATCTGTATTAATATTTATGCACTTAAAATAAATTTATTTAATATGGTTAAACAATATATTAGCAATACTATGTTAAGTAGCAAAGGCGGTGCATCAATCATGCATACGGTTTTGCTTTCATGGTAATCGTTGAAATGTAATACTTTTAATTCAATCAGTGCCAACAATACACAACTCCAACATGTTGAAGTTTGTTTGAGTTAATTGCCCTATAACTCCCCGAAACCTGTAACCTACCACAGTTTATTTGAGTACAACTGTCATTGCCATTAATTGCTCAAGTCTCAGCCCATTAGTGGCGTAGCCGCAAAATAAGCAGTGCCGAGAGGCTCTAAAAAAAAGAAGTACAAGAACGCTCTAGCCTGGGTCATAAAAACTGCACTGGTTTAAGGATGGTTTAATAATTTTTTTATTATATATTTCTCACAGAAAGAAAAAATGCTGTAACGGCGTTTTGGCTGTAATACACTCCTGCAGCCTATCCCACTATTAAAAATGCATCAAGAATTATGGTGTAACCAATTAATTAGTGCCAGAAATATCGGATATTTTAATGTTTTTGATATAGCCACTAAGAAAATTTTGGGAGACAAGTATACTAAAGGAAGCTTCGTTATCCCTTTTGGTGAACATCATCGAAAGTGCATTAAAAAATTATAACTCTAAACATAATACTACCAAAGTCTATATCAAAAGCTTTCGAGATCCTTAAAACCAGGAATGCAAAAATCGTCGCTTAACAAGCGGCACCACCTATCTCAATTTTTTTATATTTCAAAGAGTAAGAAAAAACTGAATTTTTCGCAACCAATAACAAATATTTTTTAATTATTTTCACGTAAGGTAGGAGCATGTGGTCTCATGCTCATATTAATTGTTAAAAAATTCAGAAATATTCTTTAATGGTTGAGAAAAATTCAGTTTTTTACTTCCTTTTAGAAATTTCAAAAAATTGAGACGGGTGGTGCTGCTTGTTAAGTGATGCAACTTATTACAGAATTTTTTTTACTGTTTCATGATTTGTTCTTAGATCCTCGCCACATTGCTGAAAGAGTTATTATATATATATTGGACGATATATATTGCCCAATGGGTTGATTTCCTTTAAAAATGTAGGAAAAAATGATTTTTCTATAAAAAAAAAAGCCCGAAAACCGATTATTTTGGGTGGTTAAAACCGCCAGGTTAAACCGGAGAGGAAATAAACCGGTATAACCAAAAATTTGTTGTTTTTGCAATAACCAACATTCCTAATGTGGGCTAGTTCCAATAATTGCTTGATTTGCTCATATGAATTACATGCAAGAAGAGATTGGCTGCATCATTACTGTTTTAACCAAATTTTTTTCTTAAATTAGTTTATTATATTACAATGCAATGGCATTAACAACCAAATTGTATTTTCCTGGATGTTAAGGGCCCCCCCCCCCCATTCACACGCATGTCCTATGCCTGAGTATCTCATGGATCATATGTAAGGGATCAAACAATGACTGATAGGAAGATGATAACATTTCTTAGAATTCATATCTTTGACCCTATTGAGCAAGAGAATGTTGATAGCCATCTAAGGTGGACAGACATACAAAGCAGCTTCCACGAGGAAGGAATTTCCTTTATTATGCTCGTCATGCAATACCAGACATCTATTAAAAAAGAAAATACATACTACTTTTTCTTTTCTAAATTTGACTCTTTTTTTTTTTTCACTGTCAAGTTTGTTTTTCTGTAGAGCACATGGCTATGACTAAAATGCTAATTTACAGTAAAAATGTGCTTTAAAAATTACCTACAGCAATTTTTAATTGCTTTAAAATCATAAATTTCATAGTAGTAAATAATGTCTTCTGAATCTAATTACATGAGTATTTGTAACTGAAAAAGTTATATTTTTTGAACCATGGTGGTTGGAAAAATGAACCAGTTAAGTGGCTACAGAATCCATAATTCTAACTACACCTTACAACATAATACTATATAGGGGAAGGTGGTGTACCTAGGTCCCATTTTTATATTTTAATTTTTAATTGGATAATTACTAAAAGAAAGGCAACAAAACAATTTTTCTTTCATATTTTAGGCCTTTATACACAACATATATTTTTTTGTAGATTTTTTAAAAAAGTATTTCAGTGCATTATTTACAATTTTAAAAAAAGTGCAAATAGGACCAAGGTACACCATGGGTAATGCAGCTTGGACCAGCTATTTCTAGATTTAAAAAATCTAACCGAATAGTTTGAACATAAACATTTATTGGTATTTCAGCTACAGAAAAATGTTAATGAGCACTTTTACTTAATGAGGTCTTAGATTAGACAGAATATAAAATTATTACAGCAACAGTTTCATTCCTATGAGTAGGCTTAACCAACATTCTAATTAGACAAGTCTATTCCAAATGTTAATTTCCGAAGCTGCCTTTCAGATCCTCCAGTCAACACGGGATGTGGTAACTTCCACATTACATCACATTTTTCCACAACATAAGTGGTAGATCATGTAGTGGCCATGCACCAAGGTACACCACTTGGGCATGGTCCAAGGTACACCACTTGGCCATTTCATGGAAAATGGCTGACTACTAAATTGAGGTTAGGCTTAACATAATTTCTAACACATGTTATTATAGCTAAAACTGTGCTTTATAAGTTAGGCATTTTACTATAAAGTAATTTAAGTATGTTTAGGAACTATTAACACAAAATTCAATAGGGAAAAAATTACATCTGATGGGTCAATTTTCTTTTCCAGGATTCATTCTTTTAAATGAGCACCTTGACAAATAAGTTCAGGTACACTGGGACCTCTGGTGGCAAGTGTACAAAATACATATAACATTTTCTATACATCTATACAGATGGCGCTAAAATCGGCATAGGTTCAAGGTACACTTATGTCCAAGGTACACTACCTCCCCCTACACTACTGTTACTGCCAAACACATCATAAAAAGGCAGGATAACTGTCAAGTATTTAGTGAAATGAATGCTTTTATTACGCACTAAAATCAAGATTACAAATATTGATATAAAAATGCAAACTACAAATACTAAAAATCTATAAAATATCCAATATATTTAACATTTTAAGCTTGGTCTACTTCTAGCACTGGACACAACAATGATTTTTATGTACTTACCTCTCCTTCAACATTACTGCAGCGAAGAAGCTCATTGATGACAAGCAGCGATCCATGGATTTTATCATCCCTTGTGACTCCTTTTTCTTTCACGGCTTCATTGAATCCCTTGACAGCTACTTCATAAATTGCCTATTTACAAAAATCAAGATATAAGCAATTCTCAAAAGCTAATAGCTTATAATATGCAGAAAAAAAATAATCTTATGTCTAATTTACAGTACACATAACTTCTCTATAATTTTTTTTGAAAAAACTGCACATTGATGAATTAAAGTACTAAACAATTTGAGCATTAGCTATATGCAGCTAAATGTTAGGAAAATTATCATGGTTGCTGAATGACATTTTGTGCAATATAATTCATATTTTTTTAAACAAAATGAGAAAATATGTATAAACTTATAAAAATAAATTACAGCTAAGTTAGTGGTACTTTTACAATAACTGAGCTCCAATCATCGCTATGCTGAAATGTTGGTGCTACTTTGTGTTGTACCAACAAATTTGCATTGTAAAGAAATTAATGTTGGCATAAAAATTTGGCGAGTTATCTCTAAGATTTGGCAGATTTTTTTTTTCAGACATTCAGTAAACGGAAAAGCATCAAGTTAGTGAAAACAGGAAAAAAAGGAAGCAATCACCTTGTAACAAAATGTCTTTTGGGTTTCTTTTGTTTCTCTTTGAGCTGTAACAACCAATGCTGCTCTCAATGCAGCTGCAGCTGATTCTCTGATGGAAGGCTAAAGAAAAATGGAAATTTAAATATTTTGACACAAATATAACAAGATTAAAATTTAATGAATTTTAATATTAATTTTACCTTTGGGTCACATGTTGCATTGAAGATACAGTCAAAAAACTGTTGAACTTGTTGGAAAAAGAATGTGGGAGTTGATACTGCCAGTTCTCTCAGAACCAAAACCTGATATTAAAAATAACAAATGCATAATAAGTATATGAGTTATAAAATTTTTACATAAAATACTTTAACATAACAGTGATTTTTTTTGTTACTATATTGTTCTCAGGAATCAAGAGAGAAAAAAATGGAATTTTCAAAATCACTTTGAAAACTTCAGTAGCATAAAATTAAAATTAGAGTTGATGCATTGTTAATGATATCCTTTCCTGAAATTAAGAATTTGATTTCAAACATTTAGTTTACTTTGTCCAAAATACCATCATATAAGTTTTATATATAAATATTACATTTTTGCTTATGATACTACAGTACACTCCCGATTATCTGGGTTAATCACCGGGAGGGATCGCACGGACAATAGAAAAACACGGATAATTTGAAAACTCCTTTTTATTAAAGAAAAAATCAACATCAGTACAAAAATATAAAAATTACTTACATTTGCATGCTGTATAACATCAAACTAGGAATTTTCCTTTTAACATTTACTGCTTTAAAAAAATCTATAATGCGTCTTTGCTTCTGATCTTGTTCATCTCTTGTCGTATATCGACACATATTTTACGAACCGCAGTAATGTCACCGTAATCAAATCCTCTTTGTCCCATATAATCTAACAAAGTTTCAACAGATTGTAGAGCAGCAGAATAAGAAATTGTGTTTCCCTCATTTAGTACCTCTTCTGCGTCAGTACTAGCTGATTCTCCATTATCAAGTTTTTGAAGGATTTCTAATTTCTGTTTAACATTTAAAACGTTTTGTTTTCGTTTCATACCACTCATTTTTACCAGTAAAAAATTTCACGCTACGATCTGACGATAAACAAGATGCAAAAACTAAAGGAACACGTGTGAAAGTGAAAGAGGGCGAAGAAGTTAAAGAATGACGTGTCAGGAAGAAGCGTGTTCGTACGAGAATGAGCTAGCAGGAAGTGGATGATTCATTCATCGGAAAATTAGGGGTGGAACCGGTAGAGATTGCACGTGGAGGAAGAAATAAAATATCTATTCTTTAGCCTCCGCTGTCATGGCTCACTAGTTTCACGGAATGAATCGTTCGATCGAACATCAATATCAATTTTACATGCATGATAAGCATGAAAATGTTTCTCTTTAAATTTTTTTGCGAGTCCGGAATGAGCACGGATAATCCACAAACTGGATAATAGAGAGTATACAGTATATTGTAAAAATGAAACAAAAAATAAAGTATTTTATTAATACTTAACACACTGTATTAAAATTCAGTCTTCATTAAACACTAAGTTTTCTTTTTCAAATTATTGCCATAATAATTTCTAATTTAAAACTCGAATGGCCTTCATTGTAATACCCAAACCTACTATCTGGAATCTTAATTGAATTTATTATTCAGCTACTTAGATTTGATCCTGAAATTATTTAAATATAATTATTGATACAAAAGATTTTCTGCTAAAAATAATAAATATGCATCATCCAGTGGTAAATATACACAACTCTTTGAAGAGGTCTTTGAATGAATCAACCACCTCCATATGGTACCTCTGCTACATACTTCTACTATGAACTTCACAAAGTACTGTTCAAGAATTCAGCTTTAAACCAAGGCTTCTCACATTACAACGTCAAGTGGGATCGGAGAGAAAACTTTGGAGATCATAAAAAATCTTACTGGGACTTCTTGTTTCAGATTCCTCTACATTTGTAAGCAAAAATAGCTAATAAAATCCCATCTTATCTTAAAATACTACATTAAAATTTGCAAAACAACTAGCTTCATACTGTTCACCAATTAAGATTTTATTTTCTTAATTATTTTCAAACTTTTGGTCCATGGCAAAATTTACAAATGAAAAAAGGAACAAGAAAAAATTTTTCTTCAAAAAGGGCTCACAAGTGGAAAAAGTTTAAAAATCTTTTGTTAAGCAAAAGTAGCAGCATTATTTTGACACAAAATTATCAGAATTACACAATAAATTATCACTTTGCATTACTTATGATTGACTTACATTAAATGAATCAACGCCGAACAATTTTCAAAATAATATTATGCTAAAATAATAAATTTTAATCAGAAAACAACAATTTCAATACTGTGAAAAAGTAAGAACAAAAGCAATCTGTAAGATTTACACAGCATAAAATCATTTGATAATGAGACTCATTCTCTTAAATAATATACAGTATAACCCCAGGACTGACCTCTGTTCGGATTCCGGGGAATTCAGATTATCCAAGAAATTTAGTAAAATACTCTATATACCTAATGCAGGCTTTGGGTATTCAGTGAAGGCGTACGGAAAGAGCACGTGGAAATTCGCACGGTACAGTGGCCAACATTTTGAGGGTAAAAAGAAGATATCTGAATTTGTTTCTACTCATTAAGGTGCTGTATTCATTCTTAAAAACCAATTCCAATACTTCTTTTAAGTTGGGAATAAACATTAGCTTAGTTTCCGATTCGTAATTGTTACTTTTCCTTCATTTTTCGGCAAAATGTTTTCAGAACATTGAAAAAAAGGTGTTTGGATTATCTGGAATTTCGGATTACCGGTGTTCAGATTTCTGGGGTTCTACTGTATTCAATTTTTCTACTTACAGCAGCATGTCTCTTAGATTCGTGTCGATCTCCACTGAGCCATTCGAAAGCTCTTTTTGCTTCAAATTCCACATATTCAGCAGTATAGGTGCCACTGACGAGTGCCAGTCTTCCAATGGCATAAGCAGCCAATTCCATGACACCCGTGTCCGTGGAAGGCAGCAGATTTCGAAGGTAGTTGACAAATCGACTGGTTCGGGTGGCCGTGTTCCCCACATTGATACCGAGCAAACAAACTGGATGAAAATAAGATGAAAGATGGTTAAGGAAAGATTTTTATTACGTTTTATTAGAAAAATGAATTTTATAAAGGAAAGCAATTTAAGTGTAATATATAAAACAGTAAAAAAATATGACTGCACTTATGTAAGTGGTGTATCCAAATATATGCATTTCAGTTACAATTCCATTAGCAGGGC
>BGPR01004738.1:66072-79905 GCA_013235015.1 Araneus ventricosus
GAAAGATTTGGGGGAGGAGGGCTAGTGATTGAAATGTGCACAGATGCTTATTGTCACTGGTTGGGCATGCCAAACCTATTCATTTGCAGTTACCCATTTTGGACTGGTCACTTGTCCCTTGCAGTTCATTTTTGATGTGTTAAAGCATTAAATGTTTGATGGTGTAGTATAAAACATTGTCATTTGAAGACATTACATAAAATATTGGCTTTATTACAAAATAAAATTATGCTTATTTTTCCCTTTTATGGATACTTTTATTGTTAGCAAAAATTTTAATTAAAACTTTCATTTTAAGTTCTTAAAAAAAAGTTTAAATAAATTAAATAATTAAAATTTTATATCAGTGAATATTGAATAAATTTATCCTTTAACTTAAGCTTTTAAAACCAAAAGTTTTCAAGTCTAATCCCCATACCTTATTTTTAAACTATTTTAATGAAATGATTATAATAAATTGTAGCCAAAGAAATTTCCTATCTGAGAATATAATAACATATTTTGATACTTCATTTAAAACGACATTGGGGCTTTTTGTCTTTTTCTAAAATAATTAATGGACGATACCTAAATCTAAACAATTGTTCTCTAACTATAACTACATAGAGCTTTCTCTTAAAAATGATTACATATACCCCATTCATATCGCTACAACATAATTTGCCTATTTAATAGAATTGAAGTTATAATATATTGCCAACAATTAAATATTCCGAATTCCTACAAAAGCTGGCTACAATGGGTTTTATGTCATAGCAAGTATATACAGTGACTCAAAAAAGTATTGGGGCACAAGAAACGCTCAAGCTTTCATTTCGTAAATTCTAACATTACATAAAAACAAAAGATAATTTTAATTGTTTTTTGTATCTAAACACTCTGAGAAATCTATTACAACCATTACAATTAAATGCAACTAATATAGAAATTAGCTATTTGAAATGGTTCGTCTGCAACTGCGAAATTAAGGTCAAAAAAGTATTGGGGCATTCAGGAAAACCAGCTTGATAAGAAGCCAATTCTGGCAGAATGTCTGATACAACTGCAAATAGAATTGCAAACCTAGAAAACACTAGTTAAGAAGCAAAATGCAGAAGCTACTACGTTAGTCCATCATTTGCATGGTAGCATGGGTCGAAAAAAATCAGAGATATCCATTGGCATCAGAAAACTTACCATTTGTCATTGGAAACGTGGAAGCTCCGAGAGAAAAATTGGTGAAATTGTAAATGTAAGTAAATCTACTGTACATAATATAATTTCGAAATATAAGAAGACAAAATCAGTTAAAAACAGACCAAGAACAGGTCGCCCAAGGTGTTTCACTGAGCTTGAAGAAAGGTGGATTGTTTGAAAAGTTATTTGCAACCCTAAAACAAGTGCAGTCAAATTAACTTTAAAAGCGCAACAAAGGTTTAACAAGTCTGTTAGCCCAGAAACGGTCCGGAATATCTTGAGAAAATACAATTTTCATGGCCGAGTAGTTAGAAGAAAACCATTCCTAAGCAAAGCACATCGAAGAGCTCGTTTAGAATTTGCAAAATCCTATATTAAAAAGCCTCCGGAGTTTTGGAATTCAGTTTTATTTGTAGATGAAAGTAAATACAATGTTTTTGGAAGCGATGGGAAGCAAATGGTATGGTGAAAACCCAATAGTGAACTGGAAATGAAGAATCTGACTCCTTCTGTAAAACATGGTGGTGGTAGCCAGATGGTCTGGGGCTGTATGAGTGCTGTGGGTGTGGGAAATTTACATTTTATTGATGGAATTATGGACAAATATATGTATTTAGACATTTTAAAACAAAATTTGAAACAGAGTGCTGAAAAAATGGGCATATTGCCACATTACAAACTCTATCAGGATAATGACCCAAAGCACAATGCTCATATCTGCAGACTCTGGGCTTTATATCACTGTCCCCAAGTAATTAGAGCTCATGCACAGAGTCCGGACCTCAATCCCATTGAGAATATTTGGGACCATTTGAATAACAGAATTCGTAAATTTAAAATTTCCAGCAAAAATGAACTTAGAGAAAAACTCATGTCTGAATGGGATAAAATAGAAGGAAATGTTTGTGCAAATCTTGTGAAATCCATGCGTAAACGACTGAATCTATACTTATAAAAGGCAATGTTTGTGTGCGTGCGTGTGTGTGTTTGTCTGCGATGTCCAGACGAATCTATCGCACTTACAGCCATGAAATTTGGTACACAGGTAGTCGTAATGGTGACTCAATGCACCTCGAAGCCGAAATTTTAAATTTTAATCTAGAATTTTTTTTATTTAATGTTTTGTGTTGTTTTGGTTGATTTTTCGCACTAATTTCTCAATAGAATGGATTCGAATAATTGTACGACAAAAATAGATAGACCATTGGAAAGAGCACGCGATTTCCGTTCTAATGAAGTTAGTTTTGAGTTTCTAACGTAATTTACTGAATTTTGAGAATTTTTTAAAAAATAGTCAGTTTCACCATCTAAATGTTAGTTTTGTTTTTAAATTTGCTGCATCCGACTTTCTAATAACACTATTATTTTCAATTTTTTTCAGCTTATAACTAGAACGGTTCTCTCTGATTTAAAACAAGAACGGTTAAAATATCTTTTCCCGTTTTTTTTTAATTAAATTAATCCTGGGCAGATGAAAGTTATTTTTGTCGAGCGAAATCCCTTCAGCGACAGTCTTCCGGAACGCAGCTTTCAATTTGATTGGATGAAGGGTCAGGTGACGTCATAACCTTCGGAGCTTTTTGTCATGTTCCAAGAATTTTTTTTCATTTTGTTGAAGTCCTGATTCCACGGGCAACAATTTTTTTATATTGTTTTGGATTAATGTACTCTGTACTGTTTTTCTACATGTTATTATCGCGGAAAAATCTATAATGTGTATCTTTTGTTTTAATTTTGTTTTGAAAACTTTTCCGTGTCATTGTGGGCGATTTTTTTTTTTATTTTGTTGAAGTCCTGATTCCACGGGCATCGCCGTGCGCGTACTGCTAGTGAAGTCATAAAATGTAAAGGAGGACCAACACATTATTAAGAAGTAATGTTTGAGTGATATAGAACAATTTTGCTTGCGTGCCCCAAAACTTCTTTGACCATTAATTTCAGTTATGCAACAAGAAATGTTCATTCCAGTATTACTGTAATAATATTGTAAATTAATTTTCATGTTTTTGGATTTTATTTAGTCTACAGATATGACATGTACAAAAAGCATTTGGTTGAAATAAAAAAATTGATTTATTCTTTCACAAAATGTTTGATAGCTCATTGTGCCCCAATACTTTTTTGAGTCACTGTATAAGCTCTACTTGGTTTTACTGTAGTATTCTTGTCTGTTGTTTACTATCCAGCCAAGTCATGTAATCAGTCAGAATTCGGTAAGATTTTATTTCTTAATAGACAAGCTGTCCTACTTACCTTCTTTATTTATTTAGTTATGTCTTTCAATAAAGCAAGATTGGAAAGTTTGTACATCTTTTATTTGAATGGCACCCAACATGATACCGATCCAATTTAGGCAGCGGTCCAAATTGGCCATCTCTCCCCTATGTAGTCTATTTGCTCTCAAATAAAACAATTAAGAAAGAAAGACAAATTCTATAATCAGTATAAAGTAGCTTTCATGCTTCAATACAGTAGAATCTCACTATCTGAAATTCTAACTGATACTGTTCTGAATTATTTAAAAATCTTCAATTGGACCAACGTGTCTGCCCTTGCCTTTCTCGTATAAGAATACAATATGGTACAAAGCTTCATGGCAAAGAGAAAAGAATCAAGTACACATTTGGACCACCTTCCTTTGTCTAGTTAGGCTTAAAATTCAACACATCTATCATTTTAATGTCAAGAACACATACTAA
Source organism: Araneus ventricosus (assembly GCA_013235015.1). Classification (NCBI taxonomy): domain Eukaryota; kingdom Metazoa; phylum Arthropoda; class Arachnida; order Araneae; family Araneidae; genus Araneus; species Araneus ventricosus. Next base: position 69,948 of record BGPR01004738.1, read on the forward strand.
ACTTTATTTATCTAGCTTATTGCATAGCTTTTTCTTTTTTTTTCCCCATTATCTGACATTTTCAATTATCTGACATCAACAATCCTGGTATAAACCTCAGACCTATACTGTACTTAAATTATGACCCTAGCCAACCAATATAGTAAGCTAGCAAAATTCAATCAGTTAAAAAAAGAAGGGTTCACAAACCTATTGCCAAAGTTCCTCCTTTTCTATCATTAACATCAGAACTAGATACCATCTCAAATATATGATGGTTGAATTCATCTAAAAATGCAGATACATCCTCAATGCTCATTTCACGCAACTCAGTAGTCACATAATGATGAAGGTCTCTGGTGGTCCTGAAACGAACGTCCTCATTCTTGCTCTTGAGGCCAGAGACGAACTGCTGCATGACTGTGGAAGCTGTCATCTAAGACAAAAAAAAATCATGTTAATGAATATACAGGGTGTTTTAAAAAAAATGTGGCCAAACTTTAAGAGTAGGTCAGGCATACAGATAAAAGTAATTTTCAGAATAGATCATGGGGTTGGAAATGCAAAGGGGATTTACTACGAGGCTCTTTGTCAGTGAATTAAGCAAGATTGAGTGGAATACAAACTTGCAATTAACAAAGTAGCGTTAATAACGACATGTGAAGGATGTATCATCTCGATGGCAAGTCATTAGAACATTTACTTATTCTCTTCCAACACTCCTTATGTATTCCAAAGGTTTGTTGTTGGTAGTGCGTCCTACTTGCCATTATCATATCTCTCATGCTGCACATGACTTGCAATGCCATTATTCATGCAACTGGGTTGTTGTGCTTTTGTAAATTTGAATGCCACTCAAACTGTGTTGTGCATTTCATTTAGTGTATCCTTTTTTTTTTTTTTTTACTCAATTCACAAGCTAAATGCCCCTGTAGTAAATCCCCTTTGCATTTCTGACCCAACGTCTTATTGTGAAAATGACTTGTTTTCTGTATGCTTGACCTAACCTTAAAGTTTGGCCACATTTTTTTTAAACACTCTGTATATTTGAAAGCACTAAATAGTATGTTTCATATTTTCATGCCAATAACTTAAAAAGAATTTTGGTACTTTTCCATTAGCTTCAAACCAGCACTGCCACACTAAGGCTGTTTTAGTACCGATATCAACATAGAGCTTGACAACAATATATTAGTGTGGCAACAACTGGTTCCATGCAAATGGAAAAGTACGAGAATTTCAATTCTTTTTTTCAATTAAAATCAATTTAAAAGGTTATTTTCTTTAATAAAATTAAGGCTTATTTTTTATTTCAAATGTTTCATATAAGTTATGAGGTTTTCAGATACAGGCAAAATATTTTACAAGAAAATATCACTATTCTGACATCCAGTTAACTCCACATTACTTAAAAATATATCTAGACATGAATCAAAATTTTTAATCTCCATGATGGTATAGATATCTAAAATGATTATTTAAGGAGAAGAGTAGTTAAAAGAATTTACATGAAAATACCTTTAATCTAATGCATTAAACTAACAGATTGAAGTTATTCTAGTCTGGCAAAATATATAATTTTAGTAAAATGCTATTAATTCACACCTAGAAGTCAGCAGTGCCACAACACATATTTAAAAACTTTTGTAAACCAAATTCTAAATTCTTCAAAATCCCAACTCTAAGCAATAAATAAAAACGGCACTTTTCCATTGGCGGGGGCCCAATCATCGGCAAGCTTGCATCTCGGCACTATTCTGTTATCATCAACATCACCGAGATTTGGTGATGAGAATTATTTCTTAGATCTCGAGAGATATTGCTAAGATTTGGCAGGTTTTTATCTGGTGCCCCTGCTAACAGAAAAGTATAGCAAAAATTTTTGTGTTCAATGACAATTTTTTCTTTTTTACATTTTAGCTGCACTGAATTAGAGTCAGTGGTGAATCCAGGATTTGGGTCAGGAGGGGGGGGTTAGGTCATAAAAATTTTGTATTGTCGCGACAAATGTCAAAAGCCTATGGCTTATGTAAACAAAAACACTAACTTTATAAACTTTACTCACCTGACAATAAGAATCATAAAGAACACCACAATACTTTTGATAATTTAATCAAAAACATAATGAAATAATTAGCACAAAAGTGTTTTTGACCGTGTGAACATACGAGTGGAATGTATGTACAAGTAATTTCGTACAAGCACGAAAATATCCTCACTACAAGAGTGGGGATATTTTCGAGTCTGTCAAGCGAGGAAGAAATGTTGCCACGTTTTTTTTTTATTTATTTTTTTTAAAAGAGAGATTAAGAGCAAACAGGTGTAGTGATTCTAAATAAAATCAAAAATTCTGGTTTAGCCTCCCCGTAACCACCCCCCCCCCCCCCCATCCTGGATTCAAAACTGTACAAAGTAGAATTTGTCTATCCTTGAGCTATGAATATCAATGCAGGAATGCTGGTTTAAGACAGTATCCCAAAATATGTTTATTTTTCTACCTAAAAACAATTATCTTTATTATGAATAGCTGATTTATGACAAAACAAATAAAGATTTTAAACAGTTTTCAAAAAGCAAACAATTTTTATTCATGTAAATGCTAAAATGAAATGATGAAATAATATAGCTTAAGAAAACAGTTTAGCAGAGGCAAAAAAAGAAAAAGAAAGGAAGAGTGTCAATTTCTTATTTTCCTTTGATTACAAATTCATTTTTTTTTTTTAATTTAAATGTCATTTCAGTATGTGTATGAAGGTTCAAAAGCCCGATTCAAACTATTTTGAACTACATACAGAGACATCTCGATTTGATCTTGGAACTTCAGTTGAGATTTTGCAGAACAACAAATTTTACACAACCAAATTGCAGTTAAAAAAGATGATAGAAAATACGATTTTTATCTTTAATTGCATATGATCAGAATATCAGCAAAGACAAATTGGCTAATCTAATAGGAGAAAAAAATGAAATAATTACAAAGGAAGTGCCAATTGGGCAAGTTGTCATATTAATTTCAATGAAGCATACAAAATAAACATAAAACAAGAATTTTCTAGTCATGTATTCAATTCAACATGAATTATGATTTCTGACACCAAGCAAAAGTTCTTCTTAATATGTTTCTCATACAAACTGATAAACTTTTTTAAAAAATAATAACTATATTGAAGAAATCTAAAACTTCTTGGAGGTTTTCTCTGAATAAAAAGGAAAAGGCTCTTAAGTGTAGTGAATACAAAGATAACTACACTACATTTCCATATTGAAGATATAAGGTATTCTTTTGACATAGTGGGAGCTATAAAAATTTTAAGTTGCTATATTAATACTAAAAATTAAAATAAAACTAATTGGAAACCAATTTAATAAATGATTATATAAGTCATATGGTATTTTTTCAAACATGGTTTTTTGGTTTTCCTATTACAGGAAATATATATCACTTAAAGTCAAATAACATTAAAATTGAGTGTCATTAATTTACCTTTAACTGATTATAATTTATTAGCTTTTCATTAATTCTATATTTGAATAAATTGCATATATACCACCTATACTTAAAAATACTTTGAACTTTCCAGGGAATCTGTTATCAGATCATACACCCTAAACAGGGCGCTTATTAAATATTTTTCACTTGCCAGAAAAACTTCAAGTACTTAATAAATCTCTCTTTTTAATTAGAAGTCAAAGCAGTATTTTAAAGCACCGATTTATTATGCAAGATTACCAAAGTTTTAAACTTGCAGTGTTTTTCTATGCTATTACACTTTGGTATTTCATTAGTGAATCACACTGAGAAGGAAAACATCTAGATAAGATGCTACAAAACAACTCTTTTAGTATAAGCCATGAAAGTTAAAAACTCTTAGTTTAAAGCTATATAATGAGAAAACGCAATTGGCAATTTAAACGAAGTCACGAGTAGTTTTCTTTAAATCCAATTCCAGAGAACCAGAACTGAGAAAAATTATACTTGTATTAATATGTTTTGTTTTCGTAAGCGAATAAAAAAATTCTAATAAGTCATAAAACACCAAGTACTTTGAAATTTGGCTTTCTTGATACCGACAGAATACACAGAAATATAATCACGACATAATAAAAGAAGAAGAAAACTTTAAAGGTTCATTCGAAAAATTTTAATTTAACATTTTTCGTATCAAAATATTTTCAAATCTTATCTACTCTCATGCTTCTCCCTAAACAAAAAATACTTTCACTTTGTTTACTATACTGCCTTCAAAAAAGTTGAGTCGTTAGGGGAAAAAGTTTTCATTGAGTTCTGTTTTTTCGATTTGCATAACGAGTTTTCAGTTTTGTTTAATTACATTAAAATGTTTCATCTACGTAATTCCGGTGTAATGTAGGGGTCTATTCTGGTACCCCGGTTGGGTTGGCTTCTGCACGTTAACAACGGAACCCAACCCAACTCCCAACCCTCCCGGGGTACCAGAATAGACCCCTTAAAGTAATGCAAATAAAGGCAAGGTATTAATGTAAATAAACTAAACAGAAAACGTGTCCTTACGTTAATTTTTTCTGAATAACAATAAAAAAGTGTTGATAATAGGAGATACATTTTTGTAATTTTCAATAAATCTTCATTTTGTGGCCAAATCGAAATTGTAATTTGAAATTCATTTTATTTGTTCGAGACGCAAAATAACGGTTACCGGCGGATTTGTTTTGTTTATGAATTCGAAACTTTCAGTGCAGTGTGTACCCTGGAAGTTAAAATTAGGTACCTCTTTGATAGGAATCATAGAAAAGGAATTAATCTTTTTGCCCATGAAAAACTTGGTAGTCAAGTGCTATATAATATTTTTATATATAAACAAGAGAGTTTGTTGGATAACAAAATAAAAATTTAATTTGAAAATAGAACCCATTCAGCTCTTATTATTAAAGCTGTGTCAATTTTTCAAACTGTCAACTAGTAACTTTAATATGAATTCAATATTTATTATTATTTCCTGCTTATTAATATGTTTTGGTTGTATAATAACAAAAGAAAGGTTACGTTTTTGAAATCTTAAATGCTTTTCATTTAAAATATTTGAATAATTGTGATTTTAAAAGTTTTGAAACATTCTTTTGGAAAATTTTAATTTTGGTTTGAATTTTTCAAAAATTATAATCAATATGAAGTTGCAATATATATAAATATTTTATTCTAGTCTCATTTGTCAAAATAATTCATTAACCAGCCAAATTATCATATTATTAAACAGGATGATACATTTCTATTGATGATTTTAGTCAAAGTTTTTAAGTTGAGGGAAAAAAAAAACATTATTTTGTCGAATTTGAAACATTAACATTACTTGCATTTCTTAGAAATAGCCCATCGAAACAGTATATAGATAAACATACTATGATGTTTAACAAAGTATTTTTTTAGTAGGAATTTAGCTAACCAAATTTCTGTTGTGCATAGGGATAGATTAAGTCCTTTAGAGTAATGCAAGTTTTGCCTCCCAACTTCCAAAACCAGATAATTTTTTAAATTTTAATCTCATCTCTATGCAGGTAATTTTTAAGTAACAAATATTATGACAAACTGAAACAAAGCATGTGATTGTGGGTTACCTTCAAAAATGTTTTTTTTCTTTACTTCTTGTGTATCAAAAAATATATAAATTTAAAAGTAATTTTAAACAAAATGGTGAAAAAAACTGCAAAACCTTTTAACAGGGTGTGTTTAATGTCATGAAAAATGTTTAAAAAGTGCTTAAATTTGAAAAAAAATTTTAAACACCTGAAAAGTGCTTAATTTTGAAAAAAGTTCCTTAAAAAGTGTTTAATTGTGCAATGAAAGCATTCTTTTTTTGTTACCTCGTATGTTGAATACGATAAATCGAAAGCATAGTCATAAAGCTTTGTTTACCGGATGTATCAAGAATGAAAACCTATGAAAGGGAAGAATTCAAGGGTGTCCACACATGTTAAGATAATGCTTATAGCCTAGTCAACGAAGGCCCAAAATGAAGGTGGAAAAAACATATAATATAGTTTTGAAAATTAGTACTCATGTTCATGAGGGTCACCTGATGAACATGCTAAAGCTACACAAAGAACATACAAGTCGCTGGTCTTGGGGGAGCTCAGCCGCCATATTAGATTTCATCCCCCTTTTTTAGTTTTTCTTGAATATCTCGAAAACTATTCAGTTTTCAAATTATAATTGATATAACAAATTAAAGTGTGTGAAATTCCCTACGAATACATGCATTTATTATACTTCTAGCTTTAATAGTTTATGATATAATAGGTCTCAAATTTTGCCACCATCTTGGATTTCATCCCCCTTTTAAAGTTTTTTTTTTTTTGAATATCTCGAAAACTATTCAATTTTCAATTGCATTTAATACAATAAATTAATGATCGTAAAATTCTCTACAAATGCATGCTTTTATTTTTTTTTCTAGTTTTAATGGTTTTCGAGATATTCAAGAAAAACTAAAAATAGGGGGATAAAATCCAAGATGGCATCAAACTTTGAGACCCATTATCTCAGAAACTATTAAAGCTAGAAGAAAAATAAAAGCATGTATTTATAGGGAATTCCTCACTCCTTAATTTGTTGAATCAATTGTAATGGAAAACTGAATATTTTTTTAAGATATTCAAGAAGAAACAAAAAAGGGGAATGAAATCCAAGATGGCACCGCGAACTTCCCGTTCAGGACCGGGAACTTTTAGTATGTTCATCAGGAGCCCCTCACAAACATGTGTACAAATTTTCAAAACTATATGAATTAATGTTTTTGTGCTGTTTACACGAGCTAAATTTATTTAGCTTGTGTAAACAGCACACGAGTGATGATGTTTGGGGGGATTTAAGAGTCGTTTATAACCTGGGCACCACTTGCCCTCACTACAGTGGCGTAGCCGCCCAGGGTGAACTTGCAACATGCCGCCCTTCCTTTGCAATTTATATAGGGCACATAAACCACAAAATAAAAATAAATTTCAGGAAAAAACATTTTATTAGTCTCTTAATTTTGATGTCTGCAGATAGGGTGCGAAATCGCGAGTCCATCAAGTCTTTCTTTCACATATCATTCACAGACAGAAGGTGAAAAACATGAATTAATTACAGTAGTTATATTACGTACACAACAAATGATCTGCTGCTCTTCTTATTTATAAAATTGCTTTCCTGCATGTCTGATTTTGCTGCCCCTTTCGAAGGTTAGACCACCCCCTTTAACTACACCACTATATTGAAGGAGTAATGAATTGATATAGTTATTTGGATATTTTAATGCTTTATGTCCATGCAAGTGCCTCTAAATTGGGATTTCAGATATTATACATCTTTCAACAAGATAATAATTCAAAGCATACTGTTCAAATTGTACAGGAATGGTTACTTTATAATGCAAGGAAAATTCTCAAAATCCCACTGAGTTTTTTGGACTTCAGAAGACCTAGAAGAGTGGCACAAAATACTTTCTTCTGTCACTCAATATTTGGAAAGAGTGAAAGAAACAATCAAGGCCAAAGGCTCAGCAAATTATTAATTTTTAGTTTTTGCAAAAAGAACTTTGGAAAATTTGCCATTTTTTAAACTCATTTTTAAAATTAAATATTTATCTTAAAATAAAAAAACCTACAAAAGTATAAAATTTAATTTCACTATTGAAGAAAATTATTATTTTGGAAGCAGCTATTCCGTAAATTGGTTTTTCTCCAAAAGATATTGTTTCTATTGCTCTACAAACTTTTGTGTGTACATTTTTGCCAATTAAACATTTATGACACCATGTTTCATTGCAACTTTTATTCCTCTTGATGCCTACTTATAACCCTCTGTATGTTGAAGCAGCATTTACCAGTAAGATCATGCATGCTCAGAAAGAGACATTTGTCAGACAGAACAATTTTCTCTTTCTGTACATACATGGATTTTACTGCCTTAATTTAGATGCTGCTTTAGAGTTAAATTGCCTTGTCACCCAACTGTAACCACTGACATGCTTTAGATAATGCCCGGTACATACATGTGATTGTGTGCCAGACAAATCATTGGATGCCAGAGAAGCAATTAGTGGATTGAAGTATAGCAATACCAGCTGGAAAGTGCATAAATGCCTCCTGTAGAGCAAGAGTATAGCTAATGACTTGACCATTATGTATGCTTAACACTTTCCCTTCGAATCAGAACAGAGCCAGAAGTATGTGCAATACTACCTAATTGTTATCAATGTACTTCAAGCCAACTAATCGCTTTTCTGGCAGTTTGGGTTCCTACACTTGTCCAACACAAATTGCATATGTACAGAGCCGAACTGCTAAGCATGCACAAAGTCAGATTTTTCTACATTTTAAAGAATTTTTATTCTTTAGGCCTTTCCAAACATTATTTATATTTATAAACTATTATTCAACCCTAATAATAACTTAATTTTGACTTGAAGAGATTCAAAATATTGGAAGCTATGTGTTCTGTCATTTCGATCTAGCCTAACCAGCAATGAAATTTTACAAATTCATCTTGAATTCATGAAAATATGTATCAACTAAGCTATGATTAAGGCTTTAATTTTAAAAGCTCATAAAAATTTCTATTAACCCTCAGAAGCACGGGTATTTACCCATAACAATAAGGCATGGGCGGCGCACTCAGTACGTCACCTTGTTTTTCATTGATTGTGCTTCTTTAGCCCCAAATGCCTTAGTTTTTCACATTTAATATTATAAAATAGGTTCCTGAAGGTTTAGTTTTGACATCCTTTTGCTCCCTAAGAGATAAAGAATGCCACCATTTCAATCCTCGTTTTGCTTATTAATCACTTCAAAGCTTATCGGTCTATTTCTCCTTAGTTTAAATTTGTATAGTTTACAAATGAATCAATGATACATATACAGTAAATTCTCGACTATCCGGCATTCAAGTATCCAAAAAACTCAACTGACCGGAAAAATTAGAAAATGAGTTTTTCTAAAAATTTTACATTAGCGTGCCAAAATTTAACGCGCGTGCTCGGCGGCGAAGTTCCATACACTGGGACAATTTATTTCTGGAACACAACGTCCGATACGCACGGAGGGGTGTAGAAGGAAAACCAGCGGGAGTGGTCTCCCTTAAACTTTCTCGTATACTTCTCGAAAACGGTGCCATTTCCCCTCCCCCCCGCCTGGATAAAAAAATTCGAACCTATTGTAACCCAGGATCCAGTGACTATCAGAAAATATTTAGGTAAAAAATCAAATTCCAAGAGATGCGTTCCGATTAAATGAATGCCGATTTCTACTCTTTCTTGGCTCAAGGGCAATCCTTCCGCGTGCACAGATTGCTACCAAGTACGCATGCGCATGGAGAATCAGATGAAAAAAAGCGCCAAGCAGGAGTCAATAAATATCATGCACAGAAGATTGCGTTCAATACGCATGCGCGTGGAGATACCGGACTCGTTGGAGATGCGCTTATACAGACCGACAGACAGTCAACCCTTTGTCGGATTTGGCCCAAAATTTGATACAGACCTACATTCATGACGATAAAACTGTATACCAAATTTTATCCATCTAGCTATTCAAGTTTTTGAGTTATAGTGTTCACATGACTTCGGACATACATACAGGCAGACTTCCCGTTGATGGATTGTGTCCAAAATTTGATAGAAACCTACAAATTATGTTTAAAGACCACATACCAAATTTCATCCCCGTAGCTCTAATAGTTTCCGAGTTATCGTGTTCACAGACATAATTCCGAAATTGTGTTTTTCGGACTCAGGGAGGTCTAAAACGTGGAGATCCGTCAAAATCTCGAGTTCGAATTTTTTGACGATTACAATACTTTCTCTTTGTATACTTCGTATACGAGAAAGTAAAAAAGCAATACACAGATTTGTTGAAGCAGGTGAAGCAACAAAAGAGACAATTCAGACGGATCTACAATTAATGTTAGCAAGCTTCACACCAATTTTTATTTATCAACGCCGTAGGGTTTACGAGTTATAATGTT